>QEPC01014434.1:328880-350071 GCA_003113815.1 Sphenodon punctatus | reverse complement strand
GGGGTCAATTTGAACCACGCTTCCCGGGCTAGCCGGGGGAATGTCCTGGGAAGCGTGGTCAAACGGACCCCGGGCAGGGACCAACGAAAAGTAACGTCTGGCCGCTCTCCACGGCCTGGGATCACCGGCGGGATCCCGGGCCGTGGCGCATTCAGCCAGACGCGGCGGCCGCATTGGCCCCGCCGCCCGCCCGTCTCCTCGGAGGGTGGGCGGCGGCGTGCGTGGAGGGGCCGGCACCGTACGGCCGCACGTTGCACCATGCGGCCCCGCCCCCTCCCACCTTCCCCACCGGGATCCCCCTGGCACGTCTGATATGGTGTGACAGGGTGACCCCGGCGGGGAATGAAAGGGTTGTTTTCAGTACGGGGCCAAGCGGCCCCGTAACGTCTGAAAATACCCAAAGTGCCCCGAACGTCTGTTCGGCATCTGCCAGATGTTCACCACAGTCAATACCCACATGGGGTCTAATTCAACCAAGCTTCTGGACCTCGAGCCAGGACCATCTCCGAAAGCGTGGTCAAAGAGATTCCCAGTGGGAAACAAAAAAAAGTAACGTCTGGACAGCAATCACTGGCTGGAATAAATCAAAATGATTCCTAGCTGGGGACAAAGCACGCAGCATCACTGGGTGATTTCAAACGTTACGGGGCCCATTGGTCCCGTACCGAAATCACCCCATTCATTCCCCGCCGGGGTCACCCTGTCACACCATAACAGATGTGCCGGGGGGATCCCGGCGGGGAATCTGGGAGGGGGCGGGGCCGCGGGGCCCAATGTGCAGCCACATGGCACCGCCCTCTCCACGCTCCCACCGCCCACCCTCTGGGGAGACGGGCGGGCGGCGGGGTCAATGCAGCTGCTGCATCGGTCCGGATTCGCCACGGCCAAGGATCCCGCCGGGGATCCCGGGCCGTGGCACCCGGCCAGATGTTATTTTTGTTTGGTCCCCGCTGGGGATCTCTTTGACCACGCTTCCTGGGACATTCCTCCCGCTAGCCCGGGAAGCGTGGTTCAAATTGACCCCATACGGGTATTGACTGTGATGAACATCTGGCGGCCACCAAACAGACGTTCGAGACACATTGACCACAGGTGGGTATTCACCGTGGTTCACTGTGATCTCGTAACATCTGAAAATACCCAGAGTCAGGCAACCAGCAACAACACAGCCTGTGGAGGGAGATTTAAAGGGCACACAGCAGCAGGGGGACATGGCAGGATGGAGCGAGGTGGTAGGCAGAGGCAAGCGGTGGGCAAGGGAGGAGGAGGAGGAGGTGGTGGTGAAGGCACAGGTGGGGGAGGAGGTGGTAGTGCTCCACATGCAGGAGGTGTAGGGACAGCAGCACCAGCAGCAACAGCAACAACCGGGACAGGCAGCCCCAGAGACATCGACCGGACCAGGGGAGGAGGCACCCCAGAAACGGGTAAGGGGACTGAAGGGGAGTGGACCCGGCACCACAGTGGCACGGGGGGGCGGGGGTGGTGGTCAGCCGGAAGGCAGGGGGAAAGGGGCAGGGACATGGGACCGGGGCAGAACCGCACCCGAATACCCAACAATCCCCCCTTCTGTTCCACAGACATGCAAATGGGCCCCAGAGCCGGAGCCCCCAGAGGACACGGGCCCTGCCCAGGCAGAGGAGGAGGAAGAGGAGGAGGAGGAACCAGAGAGGAGAAGAGGTAGAAGATCCTACCACCGAGGGGGGCAGTGGGGGCTCCTGGTGACCCGGGACTTCATCCACATCTGGGGGACCCTGGAGCATCAGCTGGAGCTCACGCTCAATCAGAGGAACGAGCACGTGTTCAGGGAAATAGTGTGGGAAATGGAGGCAACGGGGCATCACCGGACAGTAGTACAGTGCCGCTCCAAGGCCAAAGAGCTGAAGAGGGGGTACAAGACCATCAGGGACAACAACCAGCAGTCTGGACATGAACTCTGGACTGCCCCCTTCTATGATGCCCTGGACCGCATCCTTCATATGAAGGGTTCAATAGTCACCCCACAACCACGAGTGGGGGGTTGGTTGGTGGGGAGCGCTGTGGTCCAGGGCAGGGAACGGGCCGAGGTATCCCCTCCCCTCACCACCCCACAAGAAGACACCCACTCCAGGGACCCAGACCCCCAGCAGGAATGCCCTGGGACCTCGGGGACCAGCAACCTCTGCCCCGGACAGCATCCCAGAGAGCCCCCACCCCCTGTCCAGACATCCAGACTCTGAGCCCGGCACCCTCATCACCCTCAGCTGGTGGTCGCAGGGGGAGCACAGCAACACAGAGGGACCGGCCTCGGAGGGATCCGAGAGAGACATCGAGGGTAAGCAAGCACACGAGATGGGGGGACGGACCTGGGGTGAGGAGGGAGAGGGGTTTGGGACAGCCCAGGCAGCGGGCAGGCCCCACCCACTCCTGACAGCCCACGACACGGGGCCGGGGGGGCTGCCTGGACACCCCGGAAGCCCACCACCAACCACCCCCCACCCCACAGGGAATGGAACGCCCTAGCACCAGAGGCAGGCGGGCGAGGAGGCTGGTGCATAGCAGCCCAGGCAGCAGCTGGAGGACCCAGGTGAGGCACATGGCAGGGGATGGGGTTCCTCATGGGGGTGTGCTGTCACTCCAGCCAGGCCGTGAGCAGTTCCACAAGCCACAGTAGGGTGAGCTTGTCCATCCAGAAGTGTTCCCTCCAGGCTGCCTCATCCCACTGAGCCAGCGCCTGGGACCACCAGCCCTGGGCCCGCTCCATGACCCACAGCTGCCGGGCGATGGGCATAGCGAGCAGGGCGGCCCGGCGGATGGTCTCCCTCCTCCATTGGAGGCAGCCGGCCACCTCACAGATCACCGCAAGTCTGGTCCTGCTGTGGCTCATGGCCGGTAGGTCCACCCAGGATACCCGCTGTGCCCTGAGTCAGGCCAGGGAGCACCTGTGGGCTTGGTGAGCCCTGCAGGCCCCTGCAGTGCTCCAGGCCACGTTAACCCACAGGCAGGCGCCCAGGTGCACCTCAGCAGTCTGGGTGCATAGCTGATCGGTGTGAGCGCGGTACCACTTGGCACAGAGCGCAAGGCGCATCCAGCGTGATCCCAACCTGTCCCGCTCCATGGGGAGGTGAGTCCCGGGGGGCCGCTGGCGGCCCTGATATTGGCTGAGACGGCTGTCCCCCCCTGGCTGCCTGTCCTGGCCCCTGAAGGGTGGGTGGCCCTGGGCGGCGGGTGTGCTGTATTGAGCACAACTGTTGTCCCTGGCAAGAGCCATGCGCATGGACTGGCACGCGCCCAGGTGTGCAGGCTGCAGCTGCATGTCTCCTGTCATCACCTCCCACCTCTCTGTGTTGGCAACATCATGTCCTTGCTGGCCTGATTAGTGTGCCATCTGTCCTGTCTGTGTGCTCGGTTCCTGCAGCTGTCCTGGATCCCCACCCCACGCCTCGCTCTGTTGCCATACAATGTTGGAGCCTGTGGCTTACTCGACCAGCCTTGGTGCCCCCCAGCTCCCTCCCGCCCCTGGAGGGAATGTGGGCCCCCCTGTCTGTGGTGTTATTCTCCCTGGTGTGCTGGACTTTGGCTGGCTGTGCTTCCACCGGGCTCCCAGCCTCCATGCCCCCCCATTCGTGGTCCTTCTGCGAGACCATGGCCCTGTGTGACCTGTGGCATACCCCGGTGGTGCAGTTGCTGCTGAGCTACCCAGACAGCCTGTCAGGTGCTTATGTGAGCCTAAGCTCTGGCCTTTGTTACTTCAGCTTTGAGGCAAGTGCCTGGGATTGCCGGCTGCATGCCAAGACACTGGGGCTGGTTCCCTTTCCCGATGGGTGCATTCCAGAGATGAGGTGCTTGCATGTGGCCTGCTCTGTGGTGGAGACTGTGTCCGCCCTGTCTGTGTGCAGCCTGGCCACCTACACAGTCTGTCTGGCAGAGGGGGGCCCTGCCTTGGCCGTGTCCTACTTTGGCTGCGTTCATGGGGCTTGTGGGTACCAGTGCTCCCGTGGGGCGGTGTATCACTGGCTGTTAGAGCTGGGTTAGTTACCGTGGACCCCTGCTTCTGACTGCTGCATGTCTGAGCCTACCACGGTGGAGATGTCAGCTCTGTTGAGTGTGTGGTCCCGTTCCAATCTGCAGCTGGGTCTCTCCATGCAGGATCCCTTCGAGGCTTACTACCTGATCGCCCACCACATGTCCGTGTAGGGGTACTGCCGCGGCATGCTTAATTGGCCCCACCTCATTCAGTAGGCAGGGCACCCGGCTCCTGGGCCCTTTGTGGCCCCCAGCAGCTGTCTGTGAGTCCCTCTGTGCCTCCTGGACACCAGTTCCTGCCCCCCATGTGGGCTCCTGGCTTTGCCCAGCTGCCGTGGCCCCCTGCCTGCTCCCTCCATGCTGTCCTGGCCGTCTTGCTGTGATGCCTGCTTCCTGAGGTTTCACTGGCCCTGCTTGTGGCTCCGGGCTCCCTCTTCCTCCCCCCAGTCTGCCTCTGTCCCCAGTGTTCCCCTCTGTGGCCTCAGTATCCATTGTCCACCTCTGGAGCCCTGACCGCCCCCCAGGCTCCCCGGGGTGCTGCTGACTGTCCTCATTTGCCTGTGTCCCCTTCTACGCCCTGGCCGCCCCCCACCCCTCCTGGGTGCTCATGTGATCTCAGGGTTCTGGGGCCCCTGGAGTGCCCCCCCCAGCTTCCAACTGGGGGGGTTGTGTGACTTTGGACCTGCTGCACTGCCCTGGACCTCATGTCCCCCTCCATCTTCCCCTCGCCAGTGCTTGGGTTCCGAGTGTGCCTCCTGGACTGTTCCCAGCCTGCTCCATGTTCCATGTGTGCTCCTGCTGTGCCTGTGCCTGGACTGCCTAGGGCCCCCCATTTCGGGGCTGCCTGTGTTGATGTGGGGGTGCCCATGTGGACTGTTCTGTATTGGGGGTTCTGGTTGCTGTTGCCTGTGTCTCACTGTGTCCTTGTGCCATTTCCCCTCCTCTTCCATGTCCCTTGCCCCTCTCCCCCCTTGCCCATTGTGCCTTGTGTGTTGTCTGTCCCACTGTGTCTTCCCCTCCTCCCTCCCTTTCCTGTCTGGGCGTGTGTGTTTGTGTTGTGTGTTCCACTGTGCCCTCGCTGTCTGTGTGCCTGTTGTGTGTGGTACCTGGGTGGCTCTTCTCCCTCTCCCCCCCTCCCTTCCCATTTCCCTTGTCTGGGCATTCCCTTTTGGCTTCGTTTGCCCTCAGGTGGTCATGTCTGTGTCCCGCCCCTGCCCAGCTTGTTCTAGGTGTTTTGACCACGGCCAGGGATTGCCATCACGTCTGTTGCATCGCCCCGGGCTGTGATCTGGCGGCCCGATTCCCTGCCATGGTCCCGGTCCCATCACATCTGTTCGGGGCCTTTATTGACCATGGGGGGTGGTTGTTTGGTTCACCGCCACTGGGAATCCACTGTGGTGACTCCAGGAAGCGTAACATCTGAAATCACCCCATATCTGCCTCTATCTTTAAATGTGTCAAATGCAACAGGGCCAACTGTCCCTAATATTTAACTATAATTCTTCTCCAAGATCCAGATCCCTGCCACTCCACACTCTGAGTTTTGCAATAATTCATTGCTGTCTGAGCAAAGACAAGGAGTGTATTTTAATCCCTGGCCATTGGAGAGATTAATGTAGCATTCACAGGAAGGAAATAAGTAAAACAATATTTGTGCAGTTAATGCTGTAAAATGTTTCAAGTTTGTTCACAGAAAAGACCTGTATGCCTAAGCTGTGCAAACAAGTTAAATTATGTTTAAAGTGTTCTCCATTACATCTATGTTATCCCCAAAGCAGGTTACACAAGACATATGGGGAATTTGAAAGAGAAGAACCTAATGAAATCTTTCTTACAGCAGATTCCTGTTTGCCCAGAAACAGGAAGACTACAGTATAAATGTATTTATTTATTTATTTATTTGTTTATTTAAAATTTATATCCCACCCCTCCTGCCCACAGGGCAGCCTGGGGCAGCCAACAAAATTCAATAAAATTTTTTAAAAACAATTTAAACAATTTAAAACAATTTTAAATACAATACAATGGTGGGAACCCCCCCCACCACTACCCCTCGCCAAAAGCCTAATGGAACAGCCAGGTCTTACATACACACCGAAACAACAGGAGAGTGGGAGTCAACTGAGCCTCCTCCGGGATCAAATTCCACAGCACAGGGGCGGCCACCGAAATAGATCTAACATCGGTGGCTGCCCACCTCACCCAGGGAACCTCCAAAAAGGCTCCCATGGATGATCTCAAGGGTCGCACGGGCACATGGGGGGTGAGGCGGTCCCACAGATAAGCAGGGCCCAGGCCTAAGGGGACCAAATCTTAAATGCACTAAGGGGACAAAATCTGATCCTCTAGTTTCATGAATTCAAAAGGACTCCCCTTTACTCATCCAAAGGAAGCATGTAGCTTTCTATCTCTCCCAAGCTGTTCCAGAGACTTGAGGTGAAATGTAGCAGATGTATGTCTCATTGATTAAAGAACATATTGGAGACACACATTTAAGCCCCTTCTACTATCTTTCTATCTTTTTATGATACGTCTGCAAATTAGGTTCTTTTTGCATTTGTAATTAGAGACCAGAGCAGATGGTGAAGACTTATTTTAAATTGTTCATTAAAACAACATACACCACCAAGTTAGTGTTCTCTGTAACAGGGCCGTTGACTCAGAGCACATTTCCACATTCAGCAGACCAGCACTTTTTTCTTTCCCCTGCATATTACCTTGATGTGTGAAAGACTCTATGCACTTCTCTAACTGTGCTTGCGTTTGTTTTTTAAGCGCATTGGCAAGCAGCCAAAACCTACCTTTTCAAGAGCGGGTTTGAAATGACCTGCATAAATCCATTTGTCGGAATGTCAGGGCTAGTCAGTATCATGTCAGTTACACAGTGCCCTGCTTCCTCAGCTCTTGGCTCTGCTCATCTCCCCTCTCCGGGAACTGAGAGTCGAGGAAACGGGGCGCTGTGTAACTGACATGACACTGACCCACGTCCCCCGCTCTCGGCTCCGCTCCTGCTCTGATGCTGCTCCTCGTCCTCTTCCCCCTCTCCCCACCTGAGTACATTAAAATGCTGCTTTTCCTAAATACAGTCAGTTTCAAAATGCGCTTAAATAAACCCAGTGTGAATAGTGCATGGGTTTATTTAAACACATTTTGAAATTGACTGCATTTAGGAAAAGCAGCATTTTAATGTATGTGTGAATGCGCTCTCAGATGGAGTATATTGGAAGGAAACAGAACATAAAGATGTTTACACACACAGAATTTACTAAAATAAGGTATTGGTGAAGGAAACTCACAGAATGCTTTATGTAGCAGAAAATAGCCTATTAAAATGCCTGTATTTAATGTTTAACAATTAAATGTCGTATAATTTTATTTGGTCTTCATGTAACGACATTTACCTGGTAATCACAGGGTGCTGTATTAGCATTGCAGACCAGATTTTATTTTGCAAAGATGCAGCTGCTTAAAGAAGTGTGTTATAGTCACCAAGCTGATTATGGTGTCCAATAAAAGATGTCATCTGAGCTACTTTCTCTCCCTTTACTGAGGTATTATTGGTCCCTCTCTCTTATGGGCAGGGAGACGACATTTCAAGCTCCCCAGCACTCTATACTTGCTCCCAGATCCAGTAGCAGGGCCACAACCAGGAAAGTCTTATTGAAACTCCAACCTGACTCCTCCAGTCCTTCCCAGAGCATATTTATTAATTTTATTTAAAAATGTACTACCTCACCCATCCTGCCACAGGCAGCTCTGGGTGGCTTACAATTATAAAACAAACCAAACATTAAAACTAGAAACAATCCTAATAAGGAGGATTAAAATATCCCTCACCACCCACCACCCTAACCCACTCCCACCACCCCACCCGACCATCCTCCCCACAAAAGGCCAGCTGGAACAGCCACGTTTTACAACTATGTTGAAAAGAGGGGAGAACCGGGACCACATGCACCTCATTCCGCCCCTATCCCCTCACCACTCCAGACTGTTCATTTCCCATAGAGGTGTGCGCCAGGGACCCATGTCATTATTTGTTTTCATTTTTCATTTTTATTATTTAAATCTTTTGTTTTCGTAAATATTGAAATTTTGTTTTTGTTTTTGTTTTCCTTTGGTTTCAATAGAAAACACATTTTTGTCTGCCACCTTTCCCCCCCACTATATTTGGATGAAACAAGAAGGAATTGTACCACCAGTGGAAGACATTATGTGTACCAAATTTCAGAATTCTTGGATTAAGGAATATGATTTTATAACCAGTTAATTTATATTATTTTGCAAAAATATGCATATACATTCCTGGCTGTAACTTCTTTGTCTCCCATCTAATGTGGATGAGACTTGGCAAGATTATATCCCTCCCTGCGTTTACTATCCTTGCCAAAATTCAGAAGCCTTGGACAAAAGGTCCTGATTGTACAAACAATTAATTTATAAATGTACGACTGACTGTAACATCTTTGTAGTCCAACTATAATGGAACTGTAGTTCCAGTATACATGAAATTTGTCCATGATGTATCTCATACCTTCATTATCATCTCTGCCAAATATTGGAAATATGTGATAAAGTATCCCAATTTTATAAGCCTGTACAACATATGCAAAGAATGAGCCTATGCCAGGGATTCTCTTACGTGTCACTGTGGTATAAGATCTGTTTGTGATGCCAATTGGCCAGCAGAAATGTCAACCAAATATATTCATTCTGTTCTGTGATCACCGCAACCTCTCTCCCCCACTTGTGACTGGGAAGTTGGAAGTATCTGTTTAGGAAAGAGCCAATAGAGATTCTCTTATGTCCTCTGTCACAGTGCTGCAGGATATGATTGGGATGATAATAGGCCATCCTGGATGTGTAAACTATGTCTCATGATTGCTGTGATTCTATACCCAAAGTCCCAGTTATGTCCCTTCTATGCCCGCCTCAGGGTCACCCCCTATCCCTGCCTCGAAGTCACCACCGATTGGTCCTGTAAAGCTGGAAACATGCAGCAAATGGCAGTGAATATGTTTTTCAGTCTGTTGGGTTGCTCCCCATCTTCACTCCCACAGCCTCCCTCCCTCTGCCATGCCAGGTGCCTGCCTCTGACTGTCACTGCATGTGCTGCTATTTATCTGAATAATGGTCTTCAAGGGGACAACTTCTATTGCTTATAAAATTGGGTCCCTTTATAAAATTTTCCTGTAGTTTGTTAGAAATGACAGGGAAGGTGTGGGATACATTCCTGCCAAATGTCTTGAAAACAAGATCAAATATGAAAATGTTACAGCCAGAAATGTATTTTCAAGTTAATAGCTTATAACTTCATTAAACTTTATCCAATATTTCTGAAATGTGGTAGGAAGGGTACACTAGTGAAGGGACATACTCTTCCCAGGTTTCATGCAAATTGGATGGAATATAAAAAGGTGGTAGCCAGAAATGTGTATGCAGCTTTTCTTAAAATCACAACGTTCAATTGCTTATAAAATCAGTTCCCTCTGTTCAATCTTTCTGATATTTGGTACACATAGTGCCCTCCATTGGGAATACACTATCCAATGTTTCATCAGAATTGAATAAAAAACAAAAACGTTATAGCAAGAAATATGTTTTTCAGTTTTTTCCATTATTTCAAAAACAAATATTTGTTTCCATTTTTGTTTTCATTATTCTTATTTTTCATTTTTGTTATTACAATACATTACAATAACAAAAATGAAAAGAACAAATTTCATTTTTTATCATAATAATGAACATGATTGCACATCCCTAATTTCCCAAGGGTTGGGATGGGTGTGCACCATGGGGCAAGGGATGGAGAGTGTGAGGCCAGATGTTGCTTCAGTCTCTCACTCCCTGTCCTTTTCTCCATGACTCACACCACCTCCCACATCTGGTAAAACAGAGCCTGAATTAGTGTCTTGAAAGGGTGAGGGATCAGGGACAGGAAATGTGCGTTCATGGGAGATAGAGGGTGTGACAAAGTGGGGAGATTTGGTTCCCCTCTGGTGGTGCCCCTCATTAGCAGCCAGCTCAGGGATGTGATGGTGTGTTCTCAGCTCTTTTGGATAAAGAACCCAGCTACGGACAACAGCAGTCGCAGTATATTATTTATTGATAAGGCCCATCATTTGTCAAAGAAGCCACAGTATAAAAACAGTAATTTCATGTGTATTTAACTTTATATTAAGTTATAGTAAAGTGCTTTTTAAAAAAGTAATTTTTATTATTTCTTCCTGCAACTTCCCCTTTTTGGTACACCGGGCTGCACTCACTAGAACATTCACTCCCAATACAGACTTTTCTACCACTGCCCAACTGTCCACACTCTTGTCTACATGTACACATCCTGCATCTGTCAGTTTTGTTTCCCCCATATACAGAGTCCCAGTAGTCAACAGTCCCATTCTCCCCAATCCATATTAAAGGATCTACGGAAAGAAGAGGGTGATAGGGATGTGTGAACACATCGGAGTTCGGACATTCGGATGTTCGGAAGTTCAGACTAAAAACTTAGTTTGGGTTCGTGGGTTCGGTACCTCAGAGTTCGGATTCCCCCCATCCCAAATGTTCTGAAAGTTCGACTGCCTGGAGGCTTTGGGCACTCCAGGGGTGCCTGTGGGGACATGGCAGGTCATAAGAGACACAGCAGCAGCAGCAGCAGCATAGACCGGAAAGGCTTGGGGCTTGGCACCCCAGGTTGCCCGGGCAGGCAGGCTCGGTGCTTGGCCCCTGGGGGTGCCCGTGGGGGGAGACTCTCATGGACAGCCATCCCCTGCCTGCTGGCACACTCATATGAGCTATGCCCTGGACCTGCTGCACCTATTATAGATATGTTGTAGCAGGGTGGCTTGGGGCCACCATGTCTCTTTAAAAGGGCCAGGGATTTGACAGGTGCCAAGAATAGAAGCTGCCAGGTGATCAGGGGGGCATAGGGCAATGCAGGACTCAGCTGAGGGTGAGAGAAGTAGGCTGCAGGGTGGTAGGTGGGAGGCCATGCTTCACAGGTGCTGGGAGGTGGATTGAGGCAGACCTAGAGAGTGAGAACGATGGCAGGCAGACAGCAGTAGCTGAGAGATGAAACGGGAGGCTTGCGTGGGAGGCTAGACCTGGGCCAGATGCTGGGAAGTGCTGGCCCTGACCCCATTGATGCAGCATAGGTGAAATGCTGAGAAACAGGACCTGGTGAGAGGGGCTCACCCCGGAGTGGTAGATCCAGGGCTAGAGTAGGTGGGAGGTCACCTCGAAGTGGGAACAACAGAGGAATGAGTGGCTTCAGATTAGAGGAATTGGCTTAGGCATGTGCATGGCCAGCCCTACTGCACGTAGGCTTGGGGCGGCCACCCCAGGCCCTGCTCCTGGGGGGGTGTACTCAGGGTCCCCAGCTCCCAGCCTGACAGTGGCCGGGAGCTGGGTCTCCTAAGCGTGGGGCCCCTGGCCGACTCTGACTGATAGGCAGCATAGGGGATCAGCAGGAGTGACAGAGATGCAGAGGCCCTGCCTCTCCCATATTCCATGCCCCTCCCCTCCGCTGCCTGTCAGTCTTGGCCAGGGGAAATGTGCGAGAGGTGGGGCCTCTGACTCTCCTTCATTTCCCCTGGCCAAAACAGTCAGGCAGTGGAGGGGTCCAGAGGTGTGAGGGAGAGGCAGGGCCTCTGCTTCTCCCTCACTTCCGGCAGAAGTGAGGGAGAAGCAGAGGCCCCACCTCTCCCTCACTCTAGATGTCCCCCCACCTGTCAGTCTCTCAGCCAGGGGAAATGTTGGAGAGACGGACCTCTGCCTCTCCTTCATTTCCCCTGGCCAAGACAGCCAGGCAACAGAGGGAGCCAGCCAGTGGAACATCCAGTGGTGGCAGACAGCACAGTGGCAGATTTAATCTGCTACCATGGTGCCCGCCCCACCTGAGGCTCTGAGCTAGCGTGAGGCCCAGACCAGCACTGGTGGCATATCAGGTTAAACATCCGAAGGCTGGGCTTGGGGATGGGAGGAGGGGAGTGTCCCTCTTCCCATCCCCGAGCCCAGACCTGGGTAGCGTGCCTCCCCCAGACCGAGCCGGTGAGCGCCCGTAGGCCCACCGGCTGTTAGCAGGAAGAATAAGGCCCCACCTTTGTTCCCTGCCCTGGGCCTTGCATATGCTAACGCCGGCCCTGGCCATCTGCCCCAGCGAGAGTGGAAAGATGGGAAAGGTGACCTAACAATGGGTCAGGGACAAGGTGAGGGACTTGCCCAGGACCTTGGGGCCAGGCCAAGATTAGTAGCTGAGCGGTCTTAACAGGACTCTCAGGGGCCAGGAACATGTGCCATGCTACATACACTTTTTTTCTGCTGAAGCAGTCTTTTTATCCCCCAATGACATTTTGTTCTGCCAGACATGGATAGACATGATAAAAGAAATTGGATAGATGGATTGTGACAGGGTTCAGCTTGAATGTTAATTCTCTAGCTGTTCAAGGAATCAATTCTGATCTGAGATTCTAATCTGCTATTGCCGTGGCACAGCAGAGGCAGACATTGGCTGGTCAGGGCTTGGTGGGGCACCCCAACTTGGATGGGTGTTGCAGGTTGGCATCGTACTGGACCGATCTCAAGAAGCTCTACTGAAAATTGGTCAAACCTTGCCTGGTGGTGAATCTCATGGACACTCAGTCCCTACCTGCAGGTGCACTCTTACGAGCTATGCCCATCTACAAGAGAGAGGAGCAAATGGCTGGTGTGCAGTAGCAGCAGACATTGGAATGCCAGGGCACAGTAACTGCATCTGGCACCATTGCTTGGGTGGGCATTGCAGGCTGGCTGGCATTGGTGGAGCAGCGGCAGAGGCCCGGCCAGGGCTTGGTGGCTGGCACCCCACTTAGCTGGGCATTTCAGGCTGGCTGGCATTGGTGGATCATTGGCAGACAGTGAAGTGGAACAACAGCCCTCCCTGCCTGGAACATAGGCCCCAGAACCCTGATGGTGGGTCCTGGAGCTGGAGTGGCTGGCTGTTTCTTGATGTGGTGGAATGATGACTCCCTGTGAATGGATTGATGGCCCCAGAACCCTGATGGTGGGTCCTGGGACTAGAGTGGCAGCTTTTGGATGACATGTATGGACAGCCCTCCCTGCCTGGAATGTAGGCCCCAGAACCCTGATGGTGGGTCCTGGGGCTGGAGTGGCTGCTTCTTGATGTGGTGAAATGACAGCTCCCTGTGAGCAGCAGTTGAGCGGGGCCGAGTCTGGAGCCAAGCCGGGGCTGCTCTATTTCACCCGACCGCACCTGCCAGCAAGTGAAATTGACTGGGACTGAGGGGGGCGGAGTTGTGGCTGCGGGGAATCCTTAAAAGAGCTGGGGCTCCACGGCAAAGGAGTTGAGCGGGGCCGAGTCTGGAGCCAAGCCGGGGCTGCTCTATTTCACCCGACCGCACCTGCCAGCAAGTGAAATTGACTGGGACTGAGGGGGGCGGAGTTGTGGCTGCGGGGAATCCTTAAAAGAGCTGGGGCTCCACGGCAAAGGAGTTGAGCGGGGCCGAGTCTGGAGCCAAGCCGGGGCTGCTCTATTTCACCCGACCGCACCTGCCAGCAAGTGAAATTGACTGGGACTGAGGGGGGCGGAGTTGTGGCTGCGGGGAATCCTTAAAAGAGCTGGGGCTCCACGGCAGCGCCGTAGGCACGCGCCGTGGTTCGCGCGCCTAAGGGTCGCGCGTACAAGGGTGCGCACCCTTAGGCGCACCCTTGGGAGCAAATTGGGAGCAGAGCAGCTGTGGGTTTAGACCTGAGAAACTCCTCTGTAGTAGGAGGTAGGAAAATTGTGGGTATACCTGTTTGCCATATATTTATAGGGCTTATGCCCTACTAGTGGGGTGGGGCTTTTCGGGGCTTCCTCTTAGAAAGGTCTGAGGAATAGGGGGGATTATAGGGGAATTAGGCCCCTGGGTGATAGATTAGGTTATGCCAACTCAGAAACGTTCCCGAAAGGACTTGACGACTCCACCTTCCCCGGGGATTAATATGGCAAAACAAAGAAGGATAGAGAAGTATTTCTCTGAGAAAATGGTACAACAAAGTTTGAGAGAGGATTCAGTGCCTAAGATAAGTGGAACTATAAGACAATTGGGGACTCAGCAACATATTGGAGGAAATGATAAGGGAAATAGTTCAAATAGGTCACTTGATGGGATAAACAAAGATTCAGATTTGGTAAAGGATAGCTTATTAGGGAATCAAGAGGAAGGGTGTTTGGAGTTGTTAGGGGACCTGGCCATAATTACCTCACAAACTATGAGAGTGTTAATAGCTAAATTGAATTCAATTGAGGAGAAGTGTATGGCTATGACATTAGCCCAATCCCCCCAGGAAAGGCATAAGGCCATAGAGGGAGGTGTTAGGAAACAGTCTAAAAACCAGTCCCGCTTGGGGGCTACCACTAAAAGGGTGACTGTAGATCCTGCCCCTAAAGAATTGGCTCTCTTAGATAGCTGTAGAAACTTTAAGTATGCTCCATTAGACCTTCTATTCATTGTTCTACCGCTCCCTTCAGGAATTCTGCCATTTTGGAATACGCCACGAGATGTGGCGGAGCATCTAAGAATTTTATTGCAAGACACAGTAGCCAGGAAAGATATACTAGATATTGTACACATACCGAACATAAAGAAACGATGGATACTTCAGATTTCTTTTCGATCTATTAGCTTAGTGGACCTGATTTTGGAGAATAAAGAGGGATTAAATAGAAGAGAAGTTTATATCTCTAGAATTTTGCTTGAAGAAGTAAGAGGGGGGACCACACTTGGCCAACTTAAACAAGATTTAGGGAATAGGGAGTTAAAGGGAGGGAATTCAGGTGGGGTGGGGTCCCCTAAGGAAGCTAAGGATGATCAGGTGTTGCCAGGACTAAGAGACAGGGAAGCTGCACCTATGGAGGTCCAAGAATCTGGACAACAGGGGGTCGTTTGTCACAAGGAGAGGGGCCTAAATGGACAAAGGGAAAGTCAGGATGAGAAAGTAGTGCCCCAGAAAGAATCTTCTGTTATTGGTCAAAAGAAGGGGGGTTTAATTAGACAAAGGGAAAGTTTGGGTGAGAAAGTAATGGGTCGGAAAGAATATTATGATATCGGTCAAAAGGAGGGGGGTCAAACTAGACAAAGGGAAGGACAGGATGGGAAAGTAAAATACCGGAAAGAATCTCATGATAATTGTCAAAAGGAGGGGGGCCAAATTAGGCAAAGGGAAGGGCAGGGTGAGAAAGTAGTAATTGGGGAAGAAATTTCTGATATTAACCTGGACACGATCTGCGTTGGTCTTGACAAATTTTGTTCCAGGTTGGAGCTTGCTAAAAGTACATTAAGGAGGAGTGAACGAGGGGGTAGGCAATGCAGGAGGCAAGCCCTAAGTGAGACTAGGTTATCAGTTTACTCCCAGTCCTTGGTGGAGCCGAATCACCCTACAGCTACATCTACACCCCGGGTGGAGAAATGCTCTGTAAATGTTACAATTAAGAGCAGTCATAGCAGCTCAGTTGTTTATGAGGGGAAAAGTGGGGAAGAAAAAAGGATCTTGGCTACAAATTGTGCCTTGATTGGGCGAGAGACAGGAACTGAGATATCTGCCCTGGTAATGGCTGAGAAAGAGGCAAGCAGTTTCCGACGACCTGATGAGGAGGGTTATCTGCTCCCAGGCGTTTTCTCCTTTAAAGATAGGAAGAAGGAGCGGGAAAGAGAAAGGAGACATTTGGCGCAGCCCCCCTTTACTAAGAACTCTATATGACAACAGTGTGGCGTGCCCCCTGAAATAAGATGTATGTCCTGGAATATTGCGGGTTTAATAACTAAAATGAGGGACATTGACTTTATAGAGGGCATAGAAAAGAATCACATTGTGATGTTACAAGAGACCTGGGTGCTCAAAGATTTCTGTATCCCAGGTTTCAGGATTGATAATATTTTTGCAGAACCCTCGAAGGTGGGAGGTAGGCCGCATGGAGGGGTTGCAGTTCTTATCCCCGAAGCTTGTGGAGTCTTTTTGAAGTTGGTGGACTCTATAAGGCCTTTTTTCGGGCTATGGCATTGCAGATTAAATGGGAATTATGAGTTGCTTGTGGCGAATGCATATGTCCCTCCAGTTGTATCACAATATTATACTGAGGAGATATGGGATAAGATCATTGAAGCCTTACAGAAAGGGAGGGTTGTATATAATGGAGCGCATATCCTATTGGGAGGGGACTTAAATGTCAGATTGGGAAATAAATCTGGGCCCCTTAAGAGATCTGATTTGGATCTCCCTCTGTCGGTGCCTTTCAATGATGTGCGATGTTCCAGAGATCTGAAAATTTGTCCCAGAGCCAAGAATTTGCTGGAACTGCTGAATACATTGGATTTGGTAGTGTTAAATGGTCGGATGGGTGGGGATTTACTGGGCCAATTTACATATATCTCAGTGGGGGGAAATAGTGTTATTGATTATATGATGATTTCTAGCGGGCTAATAAAGTGTGTTGTGGATTTTCGGATTGAACCAGCAATCCTCACAAATCATTTTCCATTAGTATTAAACTTGGTAATGGGATCAATGAAGGGAACCCGGGCGCTCCCAACGGAAGGTACCCCCATTTTGCAACTCCCCTGTTTAAGGAAAATAAAATGGTCAGATCGAGTAGCCCTCCAATGTGAGCTGATCTGGTCTCAGGAGTATGTTCAAACCCTGGCTAAAAAGATTAAGGAAAATAAAGGGAATGTATTATGGGCTTTTGAGGAGATTATAAGAGCTTTTCAGCCAGCATTGACAACCATAAAATCTAATAAGATCAAGGAGTCCCGTAGCCCTAGTTGGTTTGATAAGGACTGCAGTAGGGCACGTTGGGTAGTAAGGAGAGCCTCTAGGAGTTTTTTTGCCCACCCAATAGAGGCAAATAAAATGGCTTTTTGGGAAGCCAGGGCCCAATATAGGAAGATGCTGGCCCAAAAGAAAAAAGAATATTGGTCTGCCCAATGGAAACTCTTAGAGGAGGTGGTGAGAAAGAGGGACTGGAAAAGTTTCTGGAGGTTAGCCCGGAATATTGGTGTAGGGGAAGATAGGGGGAATGCAGCATTGGTTAGGGCTGAAGACTGGGAAATGCATTTTTCGTCAGTTTTTCAGCATCCAGCAGCCATTTATGAATTGGATATGCAGCCAATTGATTTGCTCCCTGGATGGCCCCCAGTATCTCCTGAAATTGTGAAAGATTTAATTTTGACCCTAAATTCAGGAAAGGCGCCAGGTGTGGATTTTGTCCCGGTAGAATTACTGAAGGCCCAGTTAGATTGGTGGGCTGAGACACTGGCAGGAGTTTTCACTGTCATAAACAATACAGGGAGTATACCTAAGAACTGGCTGGCAAGTATTGTAATCCCAATCTATAAAAAGGGAGATCCTAAGTTGCCGGAAAACTATCGACCAATTAGTTTATTGTCGGTAATTGGTAAACTGTATGCCAAGTATCTCTTGGTATTATTACAGGATTGGATGGATTATGTTTCTTACCTAGAACCTGAGCAGGCGGGCTTTAGGAGGAACAACTCAACCGTGTCTCAGATTCACGTTTTGACGACTATAATAACAAAATATGTAGGTAGGAAGTGCCCAGGTCAGAGTAAAGGGGCAAATTTATTTCTGGCCTTTATTGACCTACGAGCCGCATTCGACTCCATTAACAGGGAACGACTGTGGCATAAGTTAAGGGCATCCACGATTGATGTGCGCCTCTTATACCTGCTGATCAAGCTGCATATGGACAACTCATTGCAGGTTAGAGTGGCGACATCATTACCACTATCATCAGAAATTCAAGTAAGGAGAGGGGTTAGGCAGGGCTGTATACTAGCCCCCTCCTTATTTAACATCTTTATAAATGATGTGGTGGAATTCATGAGGGTCAGCACACATCATCCCCCAAGATTGGGAACTAGACACATTTATATCTTGCTATACGCCGATGACGCGGTTCTTCTCTCGCAGACAAGGATAGGTTTGAACAGAGCCCTTCAAAGGTTTGAGACATATTGCAGGCAGCAGGACCTAAAGGTAAATTATGAGAAAACTAAAGTATTAGTTACTGGAAGGTCGACTCAGAAAATCAGAAATATATGGAGGATGGGGAAAGTAGAAATTGAACAGGTAAATCAGTTCAAATATTTGGGGGTTTTTCTATCAGCAAATGGTTCATGGGTCCACCATCTGAAATATGCAGAAAGTCAGGTAATTAGATCTACGGCAGCCATAATTTCCTTTTTCTATAGGCAAGGGGGCCAGCTGGTGTCGCCAGCATTGCGATTGTTTAAGGCCAAAACTCTTTCCCATCTTCTTTATGCCATCCCAATATGGGGGTTAGGCAATTTGAATAGTCTGGAAAAATATCAGAATAAGTTCCTTAAGAACATACTGGGGTTGCCAGGGGGCACCCCGGCTGTCTTGTTAAGGGCAGAGGCTAATACGCCCTCGATAAAAGCAAGAGCTTTGATAATGATGTTGACATTCTGGCTCAGGGGTATTTTTGGGGGCCCTGAATTGGGCTTGATAAGCCTGGCCCAGGAGGAAAATCGGGCATGGCAAGTAGGGATAGAAAAGGAAGTCCACAAGTTAGGTTTTTCTAGAGAATTTTTTCTCTTATCTGATTTTTCAAGGTCTAGATTCATGCTAAAGAAGCGTATCCTGGACCAAGATGCTCAGGGGTTGCAGGCGGACTTAAGATTGCAAAGAGTTGCCCCGGATTATCATCTTATTCAGATGGGGGTGGGGAGGAATAGTTATCTCCATGAATGGAACGATCCTGTCTTAAGGCGTGCATATACACTGTACCGGCTGAATCTTTTCCCTTCAGCTTGGACGGAGGGGCGGTACAAAGGTATCGCTAAAGAATTAAGATTCTGCACTCTATGCGAGCAAAGCGAGATTGAAAATTTATCACATGTACTATTTAGTTGTCCAATATATAGCTACTTGCGGAAGACATATTTAAAACCACTGTTCGACCAGACAGGGGTATTGTTATGGCCTGAGCTTCTAATTAGGTGTATGGGCCCTCAAAATTCGTTGGTAGCCAGGCAAGTGGCAAAATTTTGTAGGGGAGCCTTGGCATTTCGACATAAGCTGCTCGAGGAGAGGCTCGGTGGCCAAACGCAGAGTTCCAGTAGGTAATTCTACAGGTTGTGACCATTGAGGATTTATTCCTGTTGATCAGAGTTATATTATGTTTTATTATGTTTTAAATAAGATACGTTTGGGTTTTTTTGGGTTTTTTTGGGGGTTTTTTCTAATGAAAATTGGTTATAAAAATGCTGGTTGTTCTGTTTATTTTATATTTGTGCATTTTTGGTTATTATGTACTATGTAATGATTTTGTTTAAGACCAATGGTCAAACAAATAAATACTATATCCCCCATATCCTCCCTGTGAGCAGAATGACGGCCCCAGGACCCTGATACTGGGTCCTGGGACAGAAGTGGCAGCTTCTGGATGAAGTGGAATGACAGCCCTCCCTACCTGGAATGTAGGCCCCAGAACCCACCCCAGAACCCACCATCATGGGGCTGGAGTGGCTGTTTCTTGATGCAGTGGAATGACAGCTCCCAGTTAGTGGAATGACAGACCCAGAATCCTGATGGTGGGTCCTGGGACAGTGGCTGTTTCTTGATGCAGTGGCACAGCAGAGGCAGAATTGGCAGCAGCAGCAGACATTGGATTGCTGGGGCACAGAAGACATGACACAGCAGAGGCAGTAGAAGTGGACATTGAATTGGATGGACACAGAACCCATGGCACAGCAGAAGAAGAAGAGAACATTGGATTGCCATGGCACAGAACCCATGGCACAGCAGAGGCAGCATGATCAGACATTAGATTGCCCGGTAGCAGAACCCATGGCACAGCAGAGGCAGTATTGGCATCAGTGGCAGACATTGGTTACCCGGGCACAAAACCCGTGGCACAGCAGAGGCAGCAGAGGCAGCAGTAGCATAGATTGGATGGCCAGGGCACAGACCCCATGGCAATGCAGAGGTGGCAGCAGTAGCAGCAGCAGCAGCAGCCATTGGATTGCCAGGGTACAGAACCCATGGAACAGCAGAGATGGCAGCAGCAGGATTTGCCTATGTGCAGCACCCATGGAGCCAGGATGGTAGGATTTTCCAGGGAAGAGCTCCCATACACCAGCAGATGGCATCAGCAGTATTGCGTGGGCACATTTGGATTTGCCAGTGCAGAGCACCCATGGACCAGCAGACAGCAGCAGCGGTTTACCAGGCCAGTGGGGCATATCACCCAGGGTTGCCAGGGCAAGCATACAGGCACCTTGGTATGAGCATGGGAAGACAGTCTGAGGCAGGCTTTCAGCTTGGCAACCTGGGCAGGCAGACAGGCAGACAGGCAGTGTGGCATGAGCAGAAGGCAGAATGAGGTAGGGTGTCATGAGACTCAATAGGGAAAGCATTCTGGGACCTTGGCAGGGCACTCAGATAGGCTGATGAAAACTGTGAAGCATGCACGAGAGTGCCAGTCAGATAGACGGGCCAAAATCATCTAACCAGAGGCCGGCTGGCAGGCTTACAGCTTCCCAATGCCACCCTGCATCATGAGGTCAGTCAGATAGGCTGTCCGAGACCATCTAGTCAGAGAGTCAGAGAGAGAAAGAGGCAGGGCGGGCACTGGGCATTGGGAGGGAGGGACAGCATCTCAGCAACAGCAGCCCAGATTGAGGAGGAGCCCCATCCCAAGACTTCCCCTGGCATGGGATGGCGTGTGCCACTGTACTATCAATGCATGTCCAGGGGCAGCTCAGGGAATCCCAGCAGCAGAAGGTTCACCTTAATGAACAGCAACTGCTCCACCATCTTGACCCCCAGTCTCAGGTGGTGCGGTGAGCAAATGTTCCCCGCTATGGAGAACACCCACTCGCTGGGGACACTTGTTGATGGGCAGGACTAGAGACCCTTGGCAACTTTGGACAGGGCCGGCCACACATTGGTCATGCCAGCCCACACAGCAAGATCCATCAATTATCTCTGCCCCATATGTAACCAAACTTTTAACTTTGGCCTTGTATACTTTTAGGGCTTGAGAAATTGGGGCCTCTAAAGACCCAGCAACAAACTTTATAATACCTCTAGAGGCAACTGATGCTTTTATTGCCAACTCTTTTACGTGCCTATCCCATTTGAGGTTATTAGAAAAATTCAAACCAAGA
>QEPC01014434.1:282661-307229 GCA_003113815.1 Sphenodon punctatus | reverse complement strand
CCCAAGCCTGCCTTCCCTACTGCCTCCCATGCCACACTGCCTGCCTGCCCATCCACCCAGGTTGCCTAGCTCAAAGCCTGCCCAAGCATGCTTGCCCTACTGCCTCTCATGCCACGTTGCCTGCCTGCCCGCCCGCCTGCCTACCTCAGTCTGCCTGCCTGCCGCTCATGCCACGATGCCTGCCTTCCTTCCCCAGCAACCAATGTCTGCTGCTGCTAGTGCCAATAGCCTCCAGGCCTATATGCTGTCTGTGCCAAGGGTTCTCTACCCTGGCAACCAATGTCTGTTTCTGCCAATGGCCCCAGGCTTATATGCTGTCTGTGCCAAGGGTTCTGTACCCCGGAAACCCACTATCTGCTGCTGCCAATGGCCCCCAGGCCTATATGCTTTCTGTGCCAAGAGTTCTGTACCCCAGGTTTCTGCCAAGCTCAAAGGCTGCCTCAGCCCGCCTTCCTGCCTCTCATGCCAAGGTGCCTGTCTGCCCACCCAGGTTGCTACAGAGAGAGAAAGAGAGAGAGAGAGAGAGAGAGAGAGAGAGAGAGAGTCTCCCCACTGATAGAAGGAGGGACAGACACGATCCTACCCATGCTGTCACCTGCACTATATGGACAGAGGGAGAGAGAGAGGCTCCCCGCTAGAACGAGAGATATGGGGTGGAGGAGACGCAAGCTCAAGCTTCCACCTGCCAGAACCAGGAAGAACTACCATCTGTGCCCAATGCCCACATGCAGCAGCAGCAAAAGCATACCAGAATGAGGTGGAATATAACAAAACATGGAACGTATTATGTGCCTGCCTGTGTGCATTCCTATATCTACCTACCTATCACACAATTGAATGAAGTTTTCCCAACCATGCACTATTTCTAGGGACATCATTCAACTTCCATAGGCTTTAGGCTGTCATTCCACTGTACCTGAAGCAGTCATGCCCGTCCATCTCAGGAACCATCAGCGAGATTCTGGGACCATCATTCCAGTCATGGGGGACTGTCATTCCATTCTGGGTGCTGTCACTGCTCGTGTCTGACTGGCCAGCAGCCACCAGCTGCAAGCCTGCCCCCCCACTAGCCTACTCCTCCACACCCACCCATGGATGGTCGCTGCCAAAAGAGCCTGTCTCTCTTTCTCTCTGGCACACCCACACAGACACAAGCCCTGCCACTTCTGTGGGGCTGTCTGCAAATTGAGACCCTGTTGCTGCCTGACACATCTTTGGGTGTGTCTTAACTATGCTACATGTGGTGCCAGGTGTTGCTGGTAGGGATCGACAAGCTGTATGAGATTCTGCCACCTGCCAGCCTGAACTTCAGCACAGAGGGAAAAAAGATTGGACAGGTCAAACAAGCTCGTAACAATAACAACAAATATAACTTTTATTAATAAAACAACAGCAACAACAAGAACAACATTATAAAACAAAAACCAAACATTTTAAAAGAGGAAGGAAACTTAGCTATCTATTAGTCTTTGGGCCTGCCCCCCGGAAGTTGAGGGAAAGGCAGAAGGGGTGCACGGGAGGTAGGGGCATCACACCCGCTGACATTTCATAGCTGTGCTTGATGGCATAGTTGACAGCCCCTGCTACAGCTGCCTGCCAGTTGGAGACCGACTGGCGTAAGAGTTCCAGGTCAGCTATCTCAGTGGAGATGTACTTTGAGATGTACTGCGTGAATGCCTCCACCTTCTGTTCCCGCACCTCGACCGCCTGGAACCGTTCCACCAGTCAGTTCTCCATGGTGGCTGCTTGCTGCTGTAGGGCAGCCATAAAGTCCCAGGTGGGTCTCTCCACCTCTGCCCAAAAATCCATTGCCACTGCAGACACCTGGGGTGACTCCACATTGGAGCTGCAAGAGGGGGAAGGGCTTACATGGTGTCATTTCTGGTGTGCCTTCCCCCCCTTCTTCTGGTGCTGGTGCTCCACGGCCATGCCAGAGTCCTGCCACCTAGCCACCGTCTCCCTGTGGAGCTTTTCAATATGGGCGATTAACCCCAATGTGGTCCCCTCTCTCTGCCTCCTGAATCTTTTCTGGCAGATCTAAAGAGCATAAAAAGATAGGAACATAAGAAGTGCCATACTGTGTCAGACCAATGGTCTGTGTCAAGCCCTGCCTGCATTCTGTCCCACAAGTGGGCGGGTGGCCAATCTCTCTCTGCAGGGGACCTCCTAACAGGTCATAGGGCAACAATCCAATCAATTCCCTGTTGTTTCAGCCCCCATGCCTTACCTTGCAGATGGCATATTTTTCATGCTTCTCAAACCACCTCCAGACATCGGACCTTGTCCTCCCACTGTCTGGGGGGTGGCACTGGTGACCTCCACCACCAAAGGTCCAGCAGCAGTGGCAGGAACCTCTTCCTCCACTGCCAGCTCCACCACCTTGGCCTTCCCCTAGGCCCGGTGTTTAATGGTCACCTTCTTCATTTTTTAATTATTTTTTTAAACAAGCACACTTGCCAACACCAACAGTCACCCACCAACACTCTCCAACCAACCAAACCAACAGTAAAAACAAAAACCAACACACAGTCTAACACAAACACAGCCAAAACACACCAAACACTTAGCCAGCCACAACACACACACTGTCTCGCCGCACAGCTCTGCATGCACTCGAATTTCTGGTTTCCGGTTTCTGACACGATCATGGGATCACGCGATACCTATTTCCTAATGGTCGAACTGAACCGCAATCTGTTTGCACATCCCTAGTCTCAGGTGCATGGCCCCTGGTGCAGCTGCACCTATTATAGCTATACCCCTGGTGAGTTACACTTTATTGGAACCCCAAACTATTCAACATTTTACTCCTAGTTCTAAGCTTCTCTTAACAGAGGTTCCCAAGTAGGTCTTACCATCTGCAGTTGGGATCAAAGTAGATATGCCTCGCATGGAGTATTTAAAAATATTTTTGGGGGCGTGTCTGTTTTTTGCAGGATATTTCTGGAGAGTGCGAGATTATGGAGACATGCATTGGGAATGACTGTCTTAACCTCAAGAATAAATTCATGAGCCTCCTAGTCCCAGTTTTGCCTCTGAAGTCCAGAAGTTTGCTTCCACGACAATATTAACCTTTTGAGGTTGTTTGTTTGCTTATTTCTATGCAAATGAACGTCTCTGGCTCTTGTTGTGTATTACTGAGTTTCCCACAGGCATATACCATTGTCATGTCAGAAGCAAGTCAGGCCATGATTAATTTTTCCTTCTGTTCAGTTGCAGACTTCAGGTGTTAAGCCTCATGACGTGAAAAGCATAGAAAGAAACACAGACAATGGCCTAATGAAATGCAACTATGCACGTCCACCCATCCCACTTGCTCCCAAATGCCCATCTGAAGGTGGCATAGGGTGTGTGTGTGCATGATCCCATGACCCACACACCCATGACCACTCATGGAACACTGGAGAAAAATTCAGACTGGTCCGTGCAGGGGAAGGCTAAAATGTGCATGGGTAGGAGTGTACACATATCCCTGGCTCATTTGAATCCCTCCCCAGATGGATGAATGGTCCTAGGCCATCCCACTCCCTGCACATGCCCCCCCCCCCACCACAACCGTGCTTGTTTTTTAAATGGACAATGGCTGTGATCCACAAAACATTTACTCCAGAGAAAGTGGATTGTGGATTGTGGCCATAAAGATTGCTATGGTCTTCAAGGTCATTGACAAACAATACTCCCTCACCCAGGCTGTGGAATTTCAAAGGACATAATCAGAAACAAGACTGAAACAACCATCTGGAAATCTGGTTATTCTCGCTCTTGGGAAGTTATTACGTAGATCCATTTGTGTCAGAGTGAAGACAACAAAGGTGAATGAGTTTCATAAAAGGAATTTAGGTAGTTAGTTGGTGGGTCATGGAAGTCCACATGGGGCACACATAGCAACAAAGCAAATCACAATTTGCAGAAATACCCGCCAAGCCAAGCAAAGCATTACTGAAAAAAATATCTGAATACATATTTAAAACATCACATAAACTGGGAAAGATTAAAGAAACACAAAAGAAATATAAGAAAAAATGTTTGGCAGATAGTTTCTAATGCAGAAAGACAAATACTTCCTAGCAAATGTGTGAGATGAAGCAATTCAAGGAAATTGCCAGTAAGTAGGGCAATTTTTAAAACTGTTCTGTTTTTCTCTGAGCCAGAAAATTACCTGTACTGAGGGCAAAATGTAGTGTTAATGAAAAGTAACCTGCTTAGTGCTGAAATCCAGCTGAAGGGTGCTTATCATTATTCTTCTAAAATAAAATAATTTTTTTCTTTCTAAAAAAAGGAAAGTGTCTTGCAGTCTTAACAATGAACTGTAATCACTATTGTCTTCCTGTGTTTACAGGAAGAGGAAGCTCATGCAAGAACTGAACTCATGGAATAGCTGATCTCATGAAAGATGTGAACCCCTCTAAATAAACATGGAGGGAACGATGCAATTTCAAAGCCAGCGGAAATAAACATAGGCAGTGTGAAAGCCCTCCTGCTCTCTACGTATCCCCCCTTGTCCTAGGAAAAATATGGGACACCCACCCTTTCACTCCTGCTTGTATCCCTGGATGTAATATTAGGGGGAGATGGGACAGATTCCATTCCACTATCTTTTGGATCCATGAACCCACCCAACTCAATTATTGGGGGGTGCTTGGAACTTCCCATCTTCTTGAAGCTGTAGGGCAGGAGCAATGAACCTTTCTATACATGCCCCCTACGGGCCGAATCTGATCTGGTCCAAAACTCTGTAGACTGAATTGTCCTGTGGAGGGTGGATTTGACCTCATCAGGAATGCTCCATCCAGGACCTGAGGATCTCAGCTAGCTGTAGGATAAGGCAATGGGCATTTCAGAAGCAGGCTCTAGGCAGGGGCACCAGTCAAGTTCCCCCTGCCCTCCTACCCTCTCTCTGCCCACCCCAGGGAACCAGATCCCCCTGCCTTCCTCCACAATCTGCCTACCCCGGGCAACCAAAAACAGTGGCCCTTTTCAAATGGGCTGGTGGTGCGGTGCGGATGGGTGGAGACCTCAGTGGGTGTGCGGCGCATGGACAGCTCGTTACATAGATGCCCACCCACCTCCACCCATCTCCACTCATCTCCACGCACAGAGGAACCTCCATTTTCTCCAATGCCTCCATGTGGGGGGGGGATCAGTAGAGATGGGTTGAGGTGGATATAGCGCAGGAGCACACTGCAACTCCACCCACCCGCACCAGCGGTCACACGGACACCCCCGCCCTCACCCACCCAGTCACCTAAGGGAGGAGGGCATCTCACGTGAAAAGGGCCAGAGTATANAGATAGATAGTTGTAGGAGTTAGCAGAGATAGAGATAGTGTTTAGAGTTTTAGTAGTGTTTGTAGGAGTAGGCCTTTGTACTTATTAGCTAATCTATTTAGTTCATAGCATTTAGAATAGTTAATAGCAGTTAGATTTAGTGTAGATAGATAGATATAATATTAGATTAAAAATTTAAATAAAAAATAAAAATAATAAAATAAAATATAAAAACATTATAAACAAGGGAGAAATGGAGAAGGGAAGGAGAGGCCAGTCTGCTGCCCGTAGGCGAGGCAATGGGGCACGTGCCAGAGGAGGAAAGGGCAGTGCCAGGGAAGTGGCAGCAGGCAGCAGCAGTAGCCTGAGCACATCACCACGCCCCAAACTCAGCAGGCCTGCTTTTGGGTTACAGGCTTCAGCGGCTCAGTGTCGCCTCCTGGCAGGTCCCTCGTCCACTGCCACGCAGGGCACTGAAAGGCCTGCAGGACATGAGGCTGTGGCTGTCTCTGTTGCAGCTGCAGCAGCAGGTGCTGCTGCTTCCAATGTTCCTCCTGGGCCACCAATGTCCCCCACTGTCGAAGCGATCCCCAGCAGTCCAGAGCTGGTGGATCCCACCCCAGCTGCTAGATGCAGGGCCAAATCCCCAGGCAATGGCAGTAGGAAGAGGAGTAGCAGCAGCAGTACTAGCAGCTATAGAGGGGGGCACAGGGAGAGTGCCCGCAGAATGGCGGGCACAGGTAATCAGGCCTCAGGGTCCCAGTACTCCCTTTCATGAGATATCACCGTGATTGCGGACAGTGAGTCAGAGGCAGACACTAGTGCCGCTGAGGAGATGTCTGGAGCTAAGGTGATGGCTGACCCTCCTCCCAGAGCTGTATCACCAGTACCACCAAGTTCTGCCCCTGGCAGCAGTGTTTCACCCTGGGCGGGCCAGAAGGCAGGAGGGGGGGAAAATCCTCTGTCTGGGAACATTTTAAGCTGGTGTGGGCAGATGATCCCAGAGAGGTGCAGTGCACTTTGTGCAATAAGCTGGTGAAGCATGGGGAGGTGCTAACCAACCTTGGGACAACTGCAATGGCGAGGCACCTGAAGTCATGCCACATTGCTATGATGCTCATTGCTATGATGCTCAGCAGGAAGGCAGGCAAAGTGGATGCCATCAGGTTCCCGACTGCAGCGGCCAGTCGCCTGGCTCCTTCAGCGGGCAAGCATCCCGCACCAACTGCTGCTGCCTCTAGCAGCAGGAGCAGTATGGGGGCAGAACAGCAGCAGGAGCCTCGCCAGGAGTTTCAGTCCACTATGGAGGAGCTAGGGTGGGGGCAGCTGCCAAGGCCATTGGGTGCTCGAGGGAGGCAAGGCTTCTTTCAAGAGAAAGCCAAGTGCTTCTTGGCCAAGATGCTTGCGCTGCATGGGCAGCCCTTCTCAAGTGTAGAGGACAAGGGCTTCCAGCGACTGACTGGATTCCTGCCCCCCCAGTTTAATCTGCCTTCCCGCTCCAAACTGTGGTGCAAGACCTTTACAGGGCTTTGAAGGAGCGGGTGAGGGAGCAGCTGGAAGGGACTGGGGTGTGTGTGTTACTGTCCACTTTACAACAGACCTGTGGTCAAGTAGGAATGCACAACATGCCTACCTGGCAGTGACTGCACACTGGTGGCAGGACCCAGAGGCAGCGCTTGACAGTGGCAGAAGGGGTCGTGAAGCAGGGTGTAGGTGGGCCCTGCTTCAGACACAAGTAATGGACAGCCTCCACACCTCAAGGAACCTCAAGGCAGGCCTGGCCGCCATGGTGAGGGAGTGGGTCATGCCAGGTGCGGCCTTCACCAAGGGGTGTGTGGTCATGGACAACGCCGCAAATGTACTGAAGGCAGTCCTTGACAGGGGCTTAACAAGCATCCTTTCCGCCACACACACTTGTGGTCAGGAACGCTCTGGGCTTGGGGGATAAGGGGATTGGGGCAGGCACCCTTAGCTCCCTGGTTGGCCGGTGGAGGAAACCGGTTGGGTTCTTCAACTGGAGTGTGAAGGACAGCGAGCTCCTCTGGGAGAAGCAGGCTGAGCAAGGGTCCCTGGTCACCAGCTGGTCCAAGATGTCTCCATCAGGTGGAATTCTACCTTCCTGATAATCGAGTGGCTTCTTGAGCAGAAACCCGCCTTGCATCAGGTGGAACTGGAAACAGACATCGAGGCACCTCCAGGGTACAACAGGGAGGAATGGGAGATCCTTGCTCACATGGTCTACGTCCTGAGACCGTTCTTGGCCATGACGGAGACTGTGAGCAGCTCCACCACCACTCTCAGCCAGGTGACCCCACTGGTCCATCGTCTCCAAAGGAGCCTGGATGAGATTCTCATGGGGGCGGGATTGTGGCCCTCTGGGTAGGAAGATGTCCGATGAGGTGCTTGCCCTGGCATGGAAGCTGAAGGCGGGGCTGAGTGCATGCTTTGATGAGCTCCTGTGCCGAGAGGAATATGTCCTGGCAACCATGCTGGACCCCAGCATCAAGGGCAGCATGGCACGTGAGACAGCGGTCTATGGCCTCAAGAAGGGTGCGCTGGTGTATAAGGTCCGGCAGGCAGAGAGGACTATGCAGCAGGATGCACCTGTGGATGGTGGGAGTGGGAGCAGTGACCCCTTCCAGTCATCTGGGTCTATCCCTGACCGCAGCCCTAGCGGTAGCAGAAGCACCAGCAGCAGGATAAGCAGCAGCAGCACCCCTATTGCCAGCAGCTCCTCCTGTGTACAGGCCACTCTGGGGAGCATGAGGCCCAGCACAAAAGGGCAAGAAGCATGGCTGAGGGAAGTGGTGGAGGTGGTTCCCAGGCAGAGCTACCTGAGGGAGTATGATGGCGCCTCAGCAGCAGTGGAGACCTACCGGGAGGAGGAGCCATGCATTGATCCCAGCAGAGATCCCTTGGCCTACTGGATCAGCAAGGCCAACATGTGGCTGGTCCTGTTGAAAGTGGCCAAGGGTATCCTGTCCTGCCCACCAACCAGTGTCCCCAGCAAGCGGGTGTTCTCTGTGGCAGGAGACATTTGCTCTCTGCACCGCCTGAGACTGGGTGCCAAATTGGTGGATCAGACGTTAATCCTAAAGGTCAACCTTCCACTGCTGGGATACCCTGAGCTGCCCCTGGACAAGGAGTGATGGTGTAGTGGCACACTCCATTCCATGCCAGGGGCAGTCTTGGGATGGGGCTCCTCCTCCTCCTCCTCCTCCATCTGGGCTAGGACTACTGCTCCTGTGCTGCTGAGGTGCTGTCCCTTCCTTCCAATGCCTGACACCCTCTCTCTCTCTCTCTCTCTCTCTCTCTCTCTCTCTCTCTCTCTCATATACTAGACGGCCTCAACCACCTTATCTGAATGACCTCATAATGCAGGGTAGCATTGGAAAACAAACTGTAAGCCTGTCAGCCGGCCTATGGCTACACGATCTTGGCCCGCCAATGTGATACTGACTGACTCTCGCTCTCTCATGCTACACAGTCTTTGCCAGCCTATCTGAGTGCCCTACTGTCAATGACCCAGCCTGCCTGCCTTACTGCCTCTCATGCCACTCTGCCTGTCTTCCCACCCAGCTTGCTACCAAGCTCAAAGCATGCCTCAGTCAACCTTCCTACCTCCCATGCCAAGGTGCCTGTCTGCCCACCCAGGTTGCCTAGCTCAAAGCCTACCCAAGCCTGCCTTCCCTACTGCCTCCCATGCCACACTGCCTGCCTGCCCATCCACCCAGGTTGCCTAGCTCAAAGCCTGCCCAAGCATGCTTGCCCTACTGCCTCTCATGCCACGTTGCCTGCCTGCCCGCCCGCCTGCCTACCTCAGTCTGCCTGCCTGCCGCTCATGCCACGATGCCTGCCTTCCTTCCCCAGCAACCAATGTCTGCTGCTGCTAGTGCCAATAGCCTCCAGGCCTATATGCTGTCTGTGCCAAGGGTTCTCTACCCTGGCAACCAATGTCTGTTTCTGCCAATGGCCCCAGGCTTATATGCTGTCTGTGCCAAGGGTTCTGTACCCCGGAAACCCACTATCTGCTGCTGCCAATGGCCCCCAGGCCTATATGCTTTCTGTGCCAAGAGTTCTGTACCCCAGGTTTCTGCCAAGCTCAAAGGCTGCCTCAGCCCGCCTTCCTGCCTCTCATGCCAAGGTGCCTGTCTGCCCACCCAGGTTGCTACAGAGAGAGAAAGAGAGAGAGAGAGAGAGAGAGAGAGAGAGAGAGAGTCTCCCCACTGATAGAAGGAGGGACAGACACGATCCTACCCATGCTGTCACCTGCACTATATGGACAGAGGGAGAGAGAGAGGCTCCCCGCTAGAACGAGAGATATGGGGTGGAGGAGACGCAAGCTCAAGCTTCCACCTGCCAGAACCAGGAAGAACTACCATCTGTGCCCAATGCCCACATGCAGCAGCAGCAAAAGCATACCAGAATGAGGTGGAATATAACAAAACATGGAACGTATTATGTGCCTGCCTGTGTGCATTCCTATATCTACCTACCTATCACACAATTGAATGAAGTTTTCCCAACCATGCACTATTTCTAGGGACATCATTCAACTTCCATAGGCTTTAGGCTGTCATTCCACTGTACCTGAAGCAGTCATGCCCGTCCATCTCAGGAACCATCAGCGAGATTCTGGGACCATCATTCCAGTCATGGGGGACTGTCATTCCATTCTGGGTGCTGTCACTGCTCGTGTCTGACTGGCCAGCAGCCACCAGCTGCAAGCCTGCCCCCCCACTAGCCTACTCCTCCACACCCACCCATGGATGGTCGCTGCCAAAAGAGCCTGTCTCTCTTTCTCTCTGGCACACCCACACAGACACAAGCCCTGCCACTTCTGTGGGGCTGTCTGCAAATTGAGACCCTGTTGCTGCCTGACACATCTTTGGGTGTGTCTTAACTATGCTACATGTGGTGCCAGGTGTTGCTGGTAGGGATCGACAAGCTGTATGAGATTCTGCCACCTGCCAGCCTGAACTTCAGCACAGAGGGAAAAAAGATTGGACAGGTCAAACAAGCTCGTAACAATAACAACAAATATAACTTTTATTAATAAAACAACAGCAACAACAAGAACAACATTATAAAACAAAAACCAAACATTTTAAAAGAGGAAGGAAACTTAGCTATCTATTAGTCTTTGGGCCTGCCCCCCGGAAGTTGAGGGAAAGGCAGAAGGGGTGCACGGGAGGTAGGGGCATCACACCCGCTGACATTTCATAGCTGTGCTTGATGGCATAGTTGACAGCCCCTGCTACAGCTGCCTGCCAGTTGGAGACCGACTGGCGTAAGAGTTCCAGGTCGGCTATCTCAGTGGAGATGTACTTTGAGATGTACTGCGTGAATGCCTCCACCTTCTGTTCCCGCACCTCGACCGCCTGGAACCGTTCCACCAGTCAGTTCTCCATGGTGGCTGCTTGCTGCTGTAGGGCAGCCATAAAGTCCCAGGTGGGTCTCTCCACCTCTGCCCAAAAATCCATTGCCACTGCAGACACCTGGGGTGACTCCACATTGGAGCTGCAAGAGGGGGAAGGGCTTACATGGTGTCATTTCTGGTGTGCCTTCCCCCCCTTCTTCTGGTGCTGGTGCTCCACGGCCATGCCAGAGTCCTGCCACCTAGCCACCGTCTCCCTGTGGAGCTTTTCAATATGGGCGATTAACCCCAATGTGGTCCCCTCTCTCTGCCTCCTGAATCTTTTCTGGCAGATCTAAAGAGCATAAAAAGATAGGAACATAAGAAGTGCCATACTGTGTCAGACCAATGGTCTGTGTCAAGCCCTGCCTGCATTCTGTCCCACAAGTGGGCGGGTGGCCAATCTCTCTCTGCAGGGGACCTCCTAACAGGTCATAGGGCAACAATCCAATCAATTCCCTGTTGTTTCAGCCCCCATGCCTTACCTTGCAGATGGCATATTTTTCATGCTTCTCAAACCACCTCCAGACATCGGACCTTGTCCTCCCACTGTCTGGGGGGTGGCACTGGTGACCTCCACCACCAAAGGTCCAGCAGCAGTGGCAGGAACCTCTTCCTCCACTGCCAGCTCCACCACCTTGGCCTTCCCCTAGGCCCGGTGTTTAATGGTCACCTTCTTCATTTTTTAATTATTTTTTTAAACAAGCACACTTGCCAACACCAACAGTCACCCACCAACACTCTCCAACCAACCAAACCAACAGTAAAAACAAAAACCAACACACAGTCTAACACAAACACAGCCAAAACACACCAAACACTTAGCCAGCCACAACACACACACTGTCTCGCCGCACAGCTCTGCATGCACTCGAATTTCTGGTTTCCGGTTTCTGACACGATCATGGGATCACGCGATACCTATTTCCTAATGGTCGAACTGAACCGCAATCTGTTTGCACATCCCTAGTCTCAGGTGCATGGCCCCTGGTGCAGCTGCACCTATTATAGCTATACCCCTGGTGAGTTACACTTTATTGGAACCCCAAACTATTCAACATTTTACTCCTAGTTCTAAGCTTCTCTTAACAGAGGTTCCCAAGTAGGTCTTACCATCTGCAGTTGGGATCAAAGTAGATATGCCTCGCATGGAGTATTTAAAAATATTTTTGGGGGCGTGTCTGTTTTTTGCAGGATATTTCTGGAGAGTGCGAGATTATGGAGACATGCATTGGGAATGACTGTCTTAACCTCAAGAATAAATTCATGAGCCTCCTAGTCCCAGTTTTGCCTCTGAAGTCCAGAAGTTTGCTTCCACGACAATATTAACCTTTTGAGGTTGTTTGTTTGCTTATTTCTATGCAAATGAACGTCTCTGGCTCTTGTTGTGTATTACTGAGTTTCCCACAGGCATATACCATTGTCATGTCAGAAGCAAGTCAGGCCATGATTAATTTTTCCTTCTGTTCAGTTGCAGACTTCAGGTGTTAAGCCTCATGACGTGAAAAGCATAGAAAGAAACACAGACAATGGCCTAATGAAATGCAACTATGCACGTCCACCCATCCCACTTGCTCCCAAATGCCCATCTGAAGGTGGCATAGGGTGTGTGTGTGCATGATCCCATGACCCACACACCCATGACCACTCATGGAACACTGGAGAAAAATTCAGACTGGTCCGTGCAGGGGAAGGCTAAAATGTGCATGGGTAGGAGTGTACACATATCCCTGGCTCATTTGAATCCCTCCCCAGATGGATGAATGGTCCTAGGCCATCCCACTCCCTGCACATGCCCCCCCCCCCACCACAACCGTGCTTGTTTTTTAAATGGACAATGGCTGTGATCCACAAAACATTTACTCCAGAGAAAGTGGATTGTGGATTGTGGCCATAAAGATTGCTATGGTCTTCAAGGTCATTGACAAACAATACTCCCTCACCCAGGCTGTGGAATTTCAAAGGACATAATCAGAAACAAGACTGAAACAACCATCTGGAAATCTGGTTATTCTCGCTCTTGGGAAGTTATTACGTAGATCCATTTGTGTCAGAGTGAAGACAACAAAGGTGAATGAGTTTCATAAAAGGAATTTAGGTAGTTAGTTGGTGGGTCATGGAAGTCCACATGGGGCACACATAGCAACAAAGCAAATCACAATTTGCAGAAATACCCGCCAAGCCAAGCAAAGCATTACTGAAAAAAATATCTGAATACATATTTAAAACATCACATAAACTGGGAAAGATTAAAGAAACACAAAAGAAATATAAGAAAAAATGTTTGGCAGATAGTTTCTAATGCAGAAAGACAAATACTTCCTAGCAAATGTGTGAGATGAAGCAATTCAAGGAAATTGCCAGTAAGTAGGGCAATTTTTAAAACTGTTCTGTTTTTCTCTGAGCCAGAAAATTACCTGTACTGAGGGCAAAATGTAGTGTTAATGAAAAGTAACCTGCTTAGTGCTGAAATCCAGCTGAAGGGTGCTTATCATTATTCTTCTAAAATAAAATAATTTTTTTCTTTCTAAAAAAAGGAAAGTGTCTTGCAGTCTTAACAATGAACTGTAATCACTATTGTCTTCCTGTGTTTACAGGAAGAGGAAGCTCATGCAAGAACTGAACTCATGGAATAGCTGATCTCATGAAAGATGTGAACCCCTCTAAATAAACATGGAGGGAACGATGCAATTTCAAAGCCAGCGGAAATAAACATAGGCAGTGTGAAAGCCCTCCTGCTCTCTACGTATCCCCCCTTGTCCTAGGAAAAATATGGGACACCCACCCTTTCACTCCTGCTTGTATCCCTGGATGTAATATTAGGGGGAGATGGGACAGATTCCATTCCACTATCTTTTGGATCCATGAACCCACCCAACTCAATTATTGGGGGGTGCTTGGAACTTCCCATCTTCTTGAAGCTGTAGGGCAGGAGCAATGAACCTTTCTATACATGCCCCCTACGGGCCGAATCTGATCTGGTCCAAAACTCTGTAGACTGAATTGTCCTGTGGAGGGTGGATTTGACCTCATCAGGAATGCTCCATCCAGGACCTGAGGATCTCAGCTAGCTGTAGGATAAGGCAATGGGCATTTCAGAAGCAGGCTCTAGGCAGGGGCACCAGTCAAGTTCCCCCTGCCCTCCTACCCTCTCTCTGCCCACCCCAGGGAACCAGATCCCCCTGCCTTCCTCCACAATCTGCCTACCCCGGGCAACCAAAAACAGTGGCCCTTTTCAAATGGGCTGGTGGTGCGGTGCGGATGGGTGGAGACCTCAGTGGGTGTGCGGCGCATGGACAGCTCGTTACATAGATGCCCACCCACCTCCACCCATCTCCACTCATCTCCACGCACAGAGGAACCTCCATTTTCTCCAATGCCTCCATGTGGGGGGGGATCAGTAGAGATGGGTTGAGGTGGATATAGCGCAGGAGCACACTGCAACTCCACCCACCCGCACCAGCGGTCACACGGACACCCCCGCCCTCACCCACCCAGTCACCTAAGGGAGGAGGGCATCTCACGTGAAAAGGGCCAGAGTATACAGGTATTGGTCCCTCTGAATTCATTTTTTTTTTAAAAAAAAAGACTTCTATCATGCACCCTCCTGCTCCTTGGCAGCTCGGGGTGGTAAACAACACAAAATCGTAACAATAAAACCATCTAATTACAGTATATACAATATATATAATGGACATATAACATATAAAATATAAAATGGTAGCTAGCAAATAAAACCCCTCCCACCCTCCCCACCCCCTCCCCGAAGGCCCGGCAGAACAACCAGGTCTTGCAACATCTATGGAAAGAGGGGAGGTCAGGGGACAGATGGGCCTCCAATGGGAGGGAATTCCAAAGCTGAGGTGCAGCCACTGAAAACATCCTCTCTGCCATTGCCACCCAGCACACCCAGGGGACTTTGAGTTGGGTGCCCCTGGCCAACTGCAAGGGCCACAAAATGACCCATGACATAAGGCGGTCTCGCAGGTAAACAGGGCCCAAACCATTTAGCGTTTTATACATCATAACCAACACCTTGAATTGGGCTCGGAAGACAATAGGGAGCCAGTGCAGAGTCCGGACACCGGTTTAATGTGCTTGTGTTGGCCCATCCCCATTAGGAGGCAGGCTGCCGCATTCTGCACCAGCTGCAACCTCCAGACCATTCTCAAGGGTAGCTCCACATAGAGAATGTTGCAGTAGTCCAGTTGAGAGGTAACAAAAGCATGGATAATGCTGGCCAATAGTGGTGGGACACCGGGGAGAATACTGGAGAATACTGGATGTACCGGTATCAGATCTTCCTGGTACCGGATTTACCAGTATCGGCTTACCGGATTTTTAACATTGGTCACAGTACCGGATTTTTTACATTGCGGCTATTAACTTCAATGGCCGTAATGTAAAAAATCCGGTACTGCAGCCAATGTTAAAAATCCAGTATGCCGGTACAGGTAAATATCAGATTTATTGGATTAAGCTGATACACCCAAATACCGGCAATATCGGATCTCGGGAGAACCGGAATTCCCACCCCTAGTGGCCAGGTCTGAACCCGAGACATATGGCCGAAGCCGTCGTACCAGTTGCAATTTGTGAAATGCTCCTCTTGCAACCGCCTCCACCTGACAATCCAGGTGGAGCTGCGGGTGGAGGAGCACCCCCAGACTACAAACCTGAGTGGCTAGAGGGGGCAGACCCCGCCAATGACAGGAGTCACCACCCCCTCAGCCCTATCCACCAACATCACCTCCGTCTTCTCAGGATTCAGTCTCAGACGGCTCGTCCTCATCCAGTCCCCCACAGCTTCCAAGCACTGGGTAAGCACTGAGACTACCAGACCTGGGTCTCCAGAAAACGAGAGGTAAAGTTGTTTATCATCGGCATACTGATGACATTGTATTCCGAACCCTCTCAAGATCTCACCCAGTGGTTGCATATACATGTTGAACAGGAGAGGGGACAGAATAGAACCCTGTGGGACTCCACACATGAGATTCCAGGGATACAATGTACATTCCCCAAGAACCACCAGCTGAGTTCTCCCTGCCAGGAATGAGCGGAACCATTCAAGAAAAATTCCACTTACCCGAGCCCGGTCCTGCAGCCTCACCACCAACATCTTGTGTTCAACAGTTCACTGCCGACCGATCCAATGAGATCAAAACTGAGGATCTGCCTTGATCCGATTCATGGTGCAGGTCATCGACCAAGGGCACAAGTGCAGTCTCCATGTCAAACCCTGGGCAAAAACCAGACTGTGAGGGATCTAGAAAATAGGGATGTGCGAACAGATCACAGTTCGGTTTCAGTCATTCGGTTCGGTCCAGTCATTTGGTTCGGTTGTTCAGTTCGGTCGTTGAGTTCGGGTTTGGTCATTTGGTTTGGTCGCATTCGTTTCGGGCATTTGGAAAATGGTATTGCAAGATCCCGTGATCATGCTGGAACCGGAAATTCGAGTGTGTGAAGAGCTTGTGTGGGGGAGAGAGCGTGTGTGTGTGGCTGGCTGGCTGTTCGGTTCATGTGTTTTGGCTGTTTGACTTGTGCTTGCTTTGACTGGTTGGTGAGTGAGTGAGTGTTGGTGGGTGACTGTTGGCTGGAGTGCTTGTTGTTAAAAAAAAATGAAGCGGGTGAAGATCAATAGGAGGACATGGGGGAAGGCCAAGGTGACAGAGCCAGTGGAGGAGGAAGAGGTTCCTCCTGCTGCTGTTGGACCTTCGGTGGTGGAGGAGGAGCAAGAACTGGGGGGCGTAGGAGGTGCTGCCACTGCTGCCAGGTTTGTAAACTTTTTTTTTACTTTGAGGACTACTACTATCCTTTAGAGCAAGCTCACTGGCGTGCGGGTGCATGGGTTGTGGGCAGTCAGGCACAAACAGTGGGCATCAGTGGGTGGCATCAGATGTCTGCCACAGAGAGAGAGAGGGTACTGTAGTGTGGGGGTCTCTTCCAGGAGTCAGGCACAAGCATGAGCAGTGCACCCCCACCAAAACATGTGCCAGCCATCCCTAGCAAGGGTCTCAACTCTCCAGTTGCCATCCCTACGCACCCCCATATAAGGGCAGGATTTGCACGTGCCAGCCAGGGTCTTTCCAGTTGCCATCCATAGTGCCCCAGGGAGGGCAGGATTTGCATGTTCCAGCAAGGGTCTCTCCATTTGCCATCCCTAGCATTCCCTACTAGCACCCCAAGGAGGGCAGGATTTGCAGGTGCCAGCAAGGGTTTCCCATTGCCATCCCTCCCCAGCACCCAAAGAAGGGCAGGATTAATTGCACGTGTAGCCAGGGTCTTTCCAGTTTCCATCCCCCACTAGCACCCAAATAAGGGCAGAATTTGCACATGCCAGCAAGGGTCGCTCCATTGCCATCCCTCCCCAGCACCCAAAGAAGGGCAGGATTTGCATGTGCCAATGAGCCAGGGTCTCCCCATTGCTATCCCTCCCTGGCACCCAAAGGAGGGAGGACTAGAGGCAGCATCATAAATGCATGATTTTACTTAGGTGTTGTTCATGTGTTCCTGTTTAAGAGAGGGTGAGGATTCGGAGTCCTCAAATGCTGGTGGCAGGCGCAGGACAAGGACACCAAGGCAGAGGTTGCCAGTGCCATCCCCAGACACTGGGCGGACACGGTCCGATGTCTGGTGGTGGTACGTGAGGCATGAGGATGGCTCTGCAGAATGCAAGGTAAGGCACAGGGGCTGGAACAACAGGGAATGGATTGCCCTATGACCTTTTAGGAAGTCCTCTGCAGAGAGAGATTGGCCACCCACCCTCTTGTGGAGACAGAATGCAGGCAGGGCTTGACAGACCATTGGTCTGATGCAGTATGGAACTTGTTATGTTCCTATCTTTTTATGTTCTTTAGGTCTGCCATAAGAAGTTCCAGAAGCAGCATGAGGGGACCACATCAGGGCTGATAGCCACCAGTGAAAAGCTTCACGGGCTGACGGTGAGGCAGTCGCGGCAGCAGCAGGACTCTGGCATCATGGCCATGGTGGAGCATCCTCATTGCCAGAAGACGGGGGGGAAGGCATGGCAGAAGCAACTCCATGTAAGCCCTTCCCACTCCTCCAGCTCTGATGTGGAGTCCCCCAGGCCCCGGGAGTCTGCAGCAGCAGCGGCCTTTCAGGCCGAGGTGGAGAAGCCCACCCGGGACTTCATGGCTGGCCTGCAGAAGACAGCAGTCACCATGGAGAACCACCTGGTGGAACAGTTCCAGGCACTCGAGGTGGAGAAAAAGAAGGTGGAGGTGTACGCCCAGTACATCTCTGCCAAGACGGAACGCCTGAAACTGCACCACCAGTGGGTCTCCAGGTGGCATGCAGCTGTGGCAGGGATTGTGGACTTTGCCTTGGCCCATGGCTACGATATGCCAGAGCACAGGGTGCCCACGCCTCAGTCCTGTCCTGCACCCCTTTTGCCTTTCCCCCAAGTTCCATGGACAGGCTCAAAGACTAAATAGACCCCCTAAGTTAAAAGTTTCTTTTCTTTGTATATATGTTTGGTTTTGGTTTTATACTGTAGTTCTTGTTCTTTAAAAATTGTTCATAAAGGTTATATTTGTTGTTACAAGTTTTGTTTGACCTGTCCATCTTTTATCCCTCTGTGCTGAAGTTCTGGGAGGTGGCGGAATCTCATGCAGTTAGTCGATCCCTACCAGCAGCACCTGGCATCTCCACATGTAGCATAGGTAAGGTATTACCCAATGATGTGCCAGCAGCAGGGTCTTAATTTGCAGACATCACCCCAGAAGGGGCAGGGCTTGTGCCTGTGTGTGTGTGTGCCATAGAGAAAGAGAGACAGGCTCCATGGCAGTGGACAGCAGGCAAAGGGTTCTGGTGGTCAGAGGGGCTTTTTTTTCAGCAGCTTCAGTGGGCATCCGTGGGTGGGTGCTTAGGAGTAGGCTGGTGGGCGGGGGTAGGCTGGCATGCGGGCTGGGCACCAGGTTTCTGGATGCAGTGGAATGGAATGACAGCCCCCAGTGACTGGAATGATGGTCCCAGAATCTCATTGATGGCTCCTGGGACGGGCAAGCATGACTGATGCGGAATGACAGCCTATGGGAGCTGAATGATGTCCCTAGAATTAGTACATGGTTGGGCACACTTCATTCAATTGTGCTATAGTTAGGTATAGGAACGCACAGAAGCAGGCACATAATACGTTCCATGTTTTGTTATATTCCATCTCATTCTGGTAGGTTTTCTGCTGCTGGATGGGGCCATCGGGCACAGATGAGAGTTCTTCCTGGTTCTGGCAGGTGGCAGCTTGAGCTGGCCTCCCCTCCACCCATTCTCTCTCATTCTAGCAGGGAGCCTCTCTCTCTCTCCCTCTCTCTCCCTCTCTCTCTGGCCATATAGTGGAGGTGACAGCATGGGTGGGATCGTGTCTGTCTCTCCTTTTAGCAGTGGGGAGACTTTCTCTTTCTCTATTATTTCTCTCTCTCTCTCTCTTGGAAGCAACCTGGGCAGGCAGACAGGCACCTTGGCATGAGAGGCAGGAATGCTGAGGCAGGCTTTGAGCTTGGCAGCAACCTGGGGTACAGAACCCTTGGCACAGACAGCATATAGGCCTGGGGACCATTGGTACTAATAGCAACAGACAGTGGGTTACCAGGGTACAGAACCCTTGGCACAGACAGCATATAAGCCTGGGTGCCATTGGTACTAGCAGAAGCAGACAGTGAGTTGCCAGGGTACAGAATCCTTGGCACAGACAGCATATAGGCCTGGGGGCCATTGGCAGCAGCAGCAGACACTGGGTTGCCAGGGTACAGAACCCTTGGCACAGACAGCGTATAGGCCTGGGGCCATTGGCAGCAGCATCAGACATTGGTTGCCAGGGCAGGCAGGCAAGTGGCGTGGCATGAGCGGCACTCAGGCAGACTGAGGCAGGGTTCAAGCTTTGCAACCTGGGTGGGCGGGCAGGCAGGCAGCATGGCATGAGAGGGAGTAGGGCAGGAAGGCTGGGACATTGGCATCAGGGCACTCAGATAGGCTAGCAAAGACTGTGCAACGTGAGAGAGCGAGAGCCAGTCAGTGTCACATAGGCGGGCCGAGATCATGTAGTCATAGGCCGGCTGGCAGGCTTACAGTTTACTAATGCCACCCTGTGTGTGAGGTCAGTCAGATAAGGTGTCCAAGGCTGTCTAGTATGAGAGGGGGGGGGGAGGCAGGGCGGACGTCAGGCATTGGGAGGGCAGGACAGCACCTCATCAGCACAGCGGCAGTGGCCCTAGCCCAGATTGAGGAGGAGGAGACCCATCCCATAACTGCTCCTGGCATTGGATGGCATGTACCAGTGCACCATCAATCCTTGTCCTGGGGCAGCTCGGGGAATCCCAGCAGTGGAAGGTTCACCTTAATGAACAGTAAATGCTCCACCAACTTGGCCCCCAGTCTCAGGTCAAGTGCCTCATTGGCTAGCTTCCTGCCCATAGGGTCACAATCTAACCCCCAAGAATATAATCCAGACTCCTGCGGAGACTATGGACCAGAGGGGTCACCTGGCTGAGGGTGGTGGTGGAGCTGCTCATGGTCTCCATTACGGCCAGGAACGGTCTCAGGACGAAGACCGTTTGTGCCAGGAGCTCCAATTCCACCCCATTAAAACCTTCTGTTGCCCTGCAGTCCATCTCCAGTTGAACCTGATGCAAGGCGGCTTTCTGCTCCACAAGCCACTGAAGCATCAGGAAGGTGGAATTCCACCTGGTGGGCACATTCTGGATGTTTGGTGCCCTGGGGAGCCTTGCTCAGCCTGCTTCTCCTGGAGGAGCTTGCTGCCCTTCATGCTCCGGTTGAAGAATGCCACCAGATTCCTCCCCCGGTGAAACAGGGAGCTACGGTTGCCTTCCCCCTTCCCCTTATCCCCAAGCCCAGAGCATCCCTGACCACCAGGTGAAGGGTGTGTGTAGTGCAAGGGATTCTGGTGAAGCCCCTGTTATGGACTGCCTTTTGTACATATGCAGCATTGTCCGTCACCACGCACCCCTTGGTGAAAGCCGCGCCTGTTGTAACACACTCCCTCATTATGGTGGCCAGGGCTATCTCTAGGTTCTTTGAGGTGTGGGGGCTGTCCATGACTTTTACCTGAAGCAGGGCCCACATATACCCTGCTTCGGGACCCCTCCTGCCACTCCCCAAAGCTGCCTCTGAGTCCTGCCACCAGTGCGCCATTACCGCCAGGTTCACGTTCTGGGCATTCCTGCTGGACCACAGATTCATGGTGAAGTGGACCGTGGCTCCCACAGCCCCTGCCAGCTGCTCCCTCACCCGCTCCTTCAAAGCCCTGTAAAGGTCTGGCACTGCAGTCCAACTGAAGATGGTGCAGGACGGCAGCTTAAATTGGGGGGCCAGGAATGCAATCAGCCACTGGAAGTCCTTGTCCTCTACAACTGAGAAGGGCTGCCCATCCAGCGCAATCATTTCAGCCAACAGGCACTTGGCTTTCTCTTGAAAGCCACACTGCCCTCCAGCTACCAATTGCCTTGGTAGCTGACCCCACCCCAGCTCCTCCATGGTGGACTGTCGCTGCTGGTGAGGCTCCTGCTGCTGTTCTTCCCCCATACTGCTCCTGCTTGTAGAGGTAGCAGTTGATGCAGGATGCTTGCCCACTGAAGGAGCTGGGCAACTGGCCACTGCTGCAGTCAGGAACCTGCAGGCATCCATTTCCCCTGCCTTCCCGCTTAGCAACAGAGCACTGTGTCATGACTTCAGGTGTCTCGCAATGGCACTTGTCCCAAGGCTGGCGAGCACCTGCCCACACTTCACCAGCTTATTGCACAAAGTGCACTGCACCTCTCAGGGATCATCTGCTCGCACCAACATAAAATGTTCTCAGACAGAGGATTTCCCTTCCAACTCCTGCCTTCTGGCCCGCCCCAGGTGACGTACTGCTGCCAGCGCTGCTGGGAGGGGCAGAACTTGGTGGCACTGGTGACACAGCTCTAGGAGGAGGCTCAGTCATTGCCTCAGCTACAGACATCTCCTCTGAGGCACTAGCATCTGCCTCTGACTCACTGTCGGCGATCACGGTGATGTCCCGTGAAGGGGAGTACTGGTACCCTGAGGCTAGACTTCCCATGCCTGCCATTCTGCTGGCACTCTCCCTGTGCCCCCCCTCTATAGCTGCTACTTCTTCTTCTTCTTCTGCTGCTGCTGCTGCTGCTGCTGCTACTCCTCTCCCTACTGTCATTGCCCAGGGATCGGGCCATGCCTCTAGCAGCCGGGGTGGGATCCACCAGTTCTGGACTGATGGGGATCGCCTCAACAATGGGGGACATTGGTGGTCCTGGAGGAACATCGGAAGCAGCAGCACCTGTTCCTACTGTCATTGCCCAGGGATCGGGCCATGCCTCTAGCAGTCAGGGTGGGATCCACCAGCTCTGGACTGCTGGGGATCGCCTCGACAGTGGGGGACATTGGTAGCCCTGGAGGAACATCNCTAGCAGCCGGGGTGGGATCCACCAGTTCTGGACTGATTGGGATCGCCTCAACAATGGGGGACATTGGTGGTCCTGGAGGAACATCGGAAGCAGCAGCACCTGTTCCTGCAGCCGCAGCAGAGATAGCTGAAGCCTCATGTCCTGCAGGCCTTCCAGTGCCCTGCATGGCAGTGGAGGGCACTGCCAGGAGGCACCGCTGAGCCACTGAAGCCTATTGCCCTAAAGAAGGTCTGTGGAGTTTGGGGCGTGGTGATGTGCTCAGGCTGCTGCTACCTGCTGCTGCTCCGTGGGCATAGCCCCATGACCTCTTCCATGTGCCCCATTGCCTGTCTTACGGGCAGCAGACCGGCCTCTCCTACTTCCCTTCTCCATGTCTTCCAACTCAAATACACACAAAGATTTTATTTTATTTTTAAAAAATTTTTACTCAATTTTTTTTATCTAATATTATATCTATCTCTACACTAAATCTAACTGCTATTAACTATTCTAAAACCTATTGACTAAATGGAATATCCTAATAACTACAAAGGCCTTGTCCTACAAACACACGGCATCTCTATCGATCTCTATAACAAAGCTATCTATCTATCGATCTATCGATCTATTGATCTATCGATCTATCGATCGATCTATCGATAGCGGAGCAGAGCCTGGGGCGGAGTTGGTGAGCTGAACGAGTAAAGAAGCAAGTCAGTCTATGGCGGTGCCGAAGGCATGCACCGGGGCCGCATGCCGAAGGGCCGCGCGCACAATGGTCTGCCCTTTTGCGTGCCCTTTGGCGCATTTTGGAGTAGGAGTCTAGGTACTCTAGTCTTTGTATTGTTTACCTTCTTAGCCTGCGTATCTTTCATCAGTAGTAATTAAGCAAGTAGATTTGGGAACTCTGTGCTTTTTGGAGGGTTTAAAAGACCGTGGCTAAGTTTCTGGTTTTCCTAAGTTGCCTCTGCCCTCTCTATTATCTTTATTGTTTTGGCGTGGTAATGGCTAATCAGAAACGTCCAAGGAAGGATTTGGATTTTTCTGTTCCTGGCCAAGTATCAAAGCAGAAAAGAATTGACACTTTTTGGGGGGCTGGCTAAGAGGCATTGGTGTCTCCTATTCCCATTAGGGATGGGCGAACAGATCGCAGTTCGGGTTCAGCCGTTCGGTTCAGCTGCATTCGGTTCGTCCATTCGGTTCGGCAGTTCGGTTAGTTTGCCGGGTTTGGGTTCGGGTTCAACCGTTCGGTTCGGCCGTTTGGTTCAGCCATTTGGTAAATGTTGTTATGGGTGTTTTTGTTGTTTTTCATATGGTTTTTTGTTTTTTTATTGGGTTTTATATGGTTTTCTTTTGTTTTTTATTTGTTTTTTTTTGTTTTTATATGGGGTTTTTTATTTTTATTTTTATCTAATATTATATATATCTATCTACACTAAATCTAACTTCTATTAACTATTCTAAATGCTATGAACTAAATGGATTAACTAATAAGTACACAGGCCTACTCCTACAAACACTAAAACTAAATCACTAACGCTAGCTCTACCACTAAGCTACCTCCTACAACTACTATCCCTAACCTATCACTCTATCTCTCTATATCTATATCTCTCTATGTCTATTAGGGATGGGCGAACGCGGTTCGGAAGTTCGGAGTTCGGACTGAACTCAAATAGTTTGGTCAACTGAAACGAATGTCCGAACCGAACTCGAATTCGAACATTTGGTTTGGATGTGTTCGGTGAGTTCGGAATTGAATTTCCGTTGGTTTCAATGGAAAACACATTATCAGCTGTAACGTTTTTGTTTTGTAAGCTATGTGGCTGATATTTGGGACACCTATACCTGCAATAGAAAGCATTATGTGTACTAAATTTCAAAATGATTTGATAAAGGAATCCAATTTTAGAAGCATTTGAATTATTGTATTTTGCAATATTCTACATATACATTCCTAGCTGTAACTTCTTTGCCTCACATATAATGTAGGTGAAACTTGTTCAGCTTATACCACGGCCCATATTTAGTAACTTTCCTAAATTTCAGAAGGATTGGAAAAATTGTCTTGGTGGTATAAGCAATTAACATATAAATGTATGTCTGCATATAACATCTCTGTAGTCCAACCAGTGTACATGAAATTTGGCAGGGCTATATATTCCACTTTCGTTATCATCTCTTCCATATATCAGAAATATTTTATAAAGGGTCCCAATTTTATATGCCTGTACAACATAGGTAGAGAAGGGGCCTATGCCGGGGATTCTCTAATGTCACTGTGGTATAAGATCGGTTTGTGATATGAATTGGCCAACAGAAATGTCAACCAAATATCCTCATTCTGTGCTGGGACCATCCCAAAATATCTCCCCCACTTGTTTCTGGGAAGTCAGAAGCATCTGTTTAGGAAAGAGTCAATAGAAATTATCTTATGTCCTCTGTCTCAGTGCTGCAGGATGTGATTG
>QEPC01014434.1:255865-279830 GCA_003113815.1 Sphenodon punctatus | reverse complement strand
CAAATATCCTGTAAACAGAATGGAATATCAAAATGTAACAGCTGGAAATGTATTTTCAGGTTAATGTCTTATACCCTTGGGACCCTTTATCCACTCTTTCTGAAAATTGGCAGAAGTATTTAGCATATGAAGGGATCTAATATGCATAAGTTTCATGAAATTGGATGCAAGATAAAGAAGATGTCACCATGAATGTGTATGGAGCTTTTCTTAAAATCACAATATCAATTGCTTCTGAAATCGGTTCCCTTTATTTAATAGTTTCAAGTTTTGGTACACTTAGCGCCCTCCATTGGGGGTACAATCTCCCCAAAATTCATCAAAATTGAATAAGAAACAAAAATGTTATAGCCAGAAATATGTTTTTCAGTTTCCCCCCTTTTTTTTCAAATACCAAATGTCATTTTCAGTTCCTGATTGCACTGAACTAAAGACCAAACCGAGTCCGACCAAACTGAATCTGAACTCAATGTTCAACTTGAACCACCAAACAGCCAAACATCCGAACCTGGTTCTGTTCTCACATCTCCATTGCACGATCCAACACACACACCCTCACTTGGAGACCAGAACCCCCCCACCTTTACTGTGTCAGACCCCCCTCTCTCACCAGGGGGCCGTACCCAATCCTCCCCAACCCAGTCCCTCCCCCCACCCCCACATATGCAGGGTGGGGCCAATATTACCTTCCATCCTCCCCCTTCCCCCCATCCCCTTAGTCTGTACCCCTGCCAGAAATCTTATGTAATTTCTGTGAATCACATAAGAACTGCCATCTGATACCCTCTGAATTCCCCCTCCCCCATTTTAAAATTCCCAAATGATTCACAGAAATTCAGAGGGATCAATGTGTTCTTTATCCACTGGGTTTTTCATTATTACTTTCAGTGGAGGACCCAAAGTTTCTGGTGTACATGCGGCAAAATACAGGGATCTGGAGGAGGAGTCACCATGGTGAGCTTGTGGGCCCGCAGGCTTGGGGAGGAGGAACCCAGTTCTTATCTACTGGGTTTGAACATGATAAACCTAGACACAGTCTTCCATAAACATACTCAGCAGTTTGGCATAATGGAGAGCTTGCACATTTATTACTAATTATTAATTTATTATTAATTATTATTAGTAGTAGTAGTAGTGGTAATAGTATTTATTAAGCATTTATATAGCTCAAGCAATGTACCTGGCACTTTACAATTGCAAGAAAGAGACACGGTCCCTGCCCCAGCAGGCTTACAATCTAAGAGAGACAAAGAAGGGGTGGGAACAGAGGAAAAGACAAGGATACATACACGAACTCATGAGGTCTCAGGTGCACATGCTTGGCTTAGTTACAAAGGTTTAGTTACTCATTTACTGTTACCTCCAGACCTCCCCCTCATGCATGGGGGAGGCACCCTGTGGGCCTGGGGAGGGGAATAATCTTATGTCAAGATTACTGGTTTGCAGCACTGCTAGCTGAAGCTTTGATGCCCAGTTTCAGGCTGCTTGCCGACGTTCAGGGAACATGAAATCCCCGCTCGTGTACGTGGTGAGCAGAGATTTCACTTGACCGCACTTGGATTTAATGGGAGAATGGGAAAATAACATTAAAAACCCCAAACACATGAGTGGGAATTTCACGTGACCATGCTCGCATGAGTTAAACTTACATTAGTTACTGCTCCTCCCTGAGTGTCAGCAAGCAGCCTCAAAGCAGCAACTTGCGCTTATCTCCAAGTCCACCAGGTCTTTAATATTAGTCTGAGTATAGTGTAAGTGTTGTTGGGAAGAGATTTTGGCCTCTGCTGGGCACCTGCAAGTGTTGCCTAGGCTGCAGCACTTGTGTGTTACTGCCTAGGAATCTGTCTATCCACCAGTTTGAAAATTCATTGTACTCCTAGAATTAGACTGAAAAGGTTCATCTAGGGCCTCTGCTGGACACTACCACTGGGCTCCCACAAGTGTTGACCAGTGGTGGTATCTAGTACAATCAATTTTAGTGATTGCAATTTTAATTTTAGAAAGTACAAATAATTGTATGATATGAAGTCAATACAAAATACATTCTTTATTGCAAGTACAAGCCTTTAATTTTGTAAATTGTAAGCTGTAATGTTAATTGTAAATCCTTTATTGTAAATAAAATCCTTTCATTGTAAATCTTTTCCTGCAAATGAAATCCTATAATCATTTACTATAAATAAAATCCTTTACTGCATAGATTTTCATACAATGGGGGTAGGGGCTGGAGAATGGCAGCATGGGATAGCATTAAGCTGCTTTGGGGGCTCAGGTGGGGAGGGTGGGTGCAAGGAAGGGGGGAAGAAAGTGGTGCCATGGAGAATGGCAGTATGGCATAGCAATAAGCTACGCTGATTAGGGGGTTGGGGGTTGATAGCACTTCCACTAGAGAGCAGTGGAGGAGCCACATAGGGCAGGCAAGGAGAATGCCCCCCTATGTGGTATGGCATAGCAATAACCTTTTTTGAGTGGGTGGAAAATGGGGGTACAGTGAAGAGGGGACCATGGAGAATGGCAGTATGGCATAACGATAAGTCGCTTAGAGGGCTGGGGGTTGAAAACACCTGCACTTGAGTGTGGGGGCCCAGGGGGAAGGTATGCCATCCTGGTGCAGGAGAAGGACTGGATGAGCCAAAGGAGAACAGATTGATGCACAGGAAAAATATTTAAACATCTTAAATCTTTTTTTAAAATTAAAAATACAGGTCCACCAGCACCATAAATCTTTTTTTAAAAAAAATTGTAAAGGACTTAAACATACAGGTCCACCAGCACCATAGAGCTGTGGGCAAAAAGCCTAGTGTGTTCTGAGCAGCGACCACTTCCTGCCGCCATACATCTTAAAAGGCCAGTGCATGCCAAATTCAAATATGCATTGTACCTGCTTGTCCTGGTTTACAACATGTGCCCAGTGCAGTTTCTTCCAAAGCTGTTGCCATCTCAGGAGTGACTTCAGGAACCTTAGCATTGATGACATGGACAGTTAGTCAATTATGGTAAGTTATTGCACCTGGGAGGCTGGGAGGACTGCATTTACACAGCTGCATGATAAATGCTTCCATTTATTGCTATCTAATTATGTAGTGGTGTTGTTTTGTATTTGTTTTTTACTTTACTATGTTCACAGGGAACTACCAGAACTGCCACCTTCACTACATTAATGGGCCCTGCTGTGCCAATACTCTCTGCTTTCTGATCCACCTGCCAAAAGTGTGTTCTGTGGAGCAAGGACGAGACCAAGACCTTCACCGCTCTGTGGGGTGTGCGAAATGCACAATGCAAGCTTGTGAAGTACTACCACAATGAGGCCAGATTCCAGGAGATCTCTCTCCAGATGGTGGAATACCAAAGGGACATGAACCAGTGCTGTCAGTGGACCAAGGATCTCCAGAGGAGCTTCAAGAAGATCTGGGGCAACAACATTAACTCCAGCCATGGGAGGCACACATCTACCTACTATGACCTGCTGGACCAGTTCCTGTGTGTTGATGGAGCCATTCTGGTATCAGAACTGTTTGGCTGCACCTTCGTCAGGGGCCAGAAGTGGATTGATATGTTCCACCCACCCACCCACCCCCCGCCTATTCCCACTGCAGCTGCTTACACTCCAACCGATCCTGCTCCCCCCCCCCCCACAGAAGACACGACTACCAGTGGAGATCCCTCAGTGCCCATCCTTGCTCCAGAGTCAGTGCCTGTCACTGAGAACATGGACACTGTGATTCTCCAGGTACCCCCTCGAGATGGAGAGCGAACCTTTATTTGAGGAGCCAGGGGAGGTACTGGTAGAGGGTACAGAGGACCCAGAATCCACCTTTATCAAGGAGGTGGATGAGAACATTCAGTTAATGCACGATGTATGATAAATGCTTCCATTCATTACTATCTAATTATGTGGGGGTTTTCTTTTCTGTGTTGCCCTGTGGCCAGGAGAACATCGGGGAGCAGCCTGAAAAATCCCGACGAAACAGTGGCACTGGACTGGTATGTGCAGGGAGTGGGTGGCAAGGCACCATTGCAGGCCCACAGAATGGGGGGGGGAACCATGGTGGGATGGGGGGAGGCAAAATGGCAGGCATGGAGGGAAGGGACAAGGGTGAAAACATTTCTGTATGTTCTTCACTGCTCTATGGTGATCATGGGAGGAGAACTGTGTGATACTGGGATTCTACCACATCAACCGCCCCAGCAACCACATAAGCCAAGTACTCATATCTGCTTCTCTTTGGGCAGGTGGAGGAGGGCTGAAAATTGGGAGGACAGGCAGGGGACTGAAACACCATGGTGGGAAGGTGGGTGGGGCAGGCTGAATGAATGGTTTCTGTTGTTGCCTTGCTACAGGTCTGCTACAACAACAGGTGTGGAAAGAACCACCAAGCACAAGCACCCAGCGCAACCAAGACCTGTATGCATTGCTCACAACTGTGGGAGGCACAGGGAGAATTTAGCAAGGGAGCTGCTCAAGGAGAATGCACGGCGGGCGGACAAGATTTGTGGCATGACCCGGGAACATAGGCAGCTTGTGCAACTGAATGCTGAAGAACACATGGCTGCCGAGGCCCAGGAGGACAGGTATTGGGCCAGCCTCTGACAGCATGATTGAGAAGGTGAGCAAGAAGATTAAGGACATGTGGCAACAGACACAAAGCTGTCTGTCCCAGTCCATTCATCTCCAAGCCTCCCTTCTCAGGCATGTAGCTGCCGTGACCATTAACATGGTTGCTCAGGAGCAGGTGCCATTTCTTTCCTCCCATTAGCCATTAATGTTCCTACCCCTGGATCCTTATCACCCACCCTGGCCTCCCCAGCCAAAGTACCATGCTGAACCATGCACAATCCAGGCATCTCTCTCCCGCTGACAGCAGCAGTCCACTGAACCAGCCCTGGTCCACGCACGCCTCCCCCTTCACCAGCCAGATGAACACACCTCTGGAACTTTCCCCACAACTGGCACCATCGGAACCACTTGATCATCAGGAAGAGGAGAAGGAAAATGTTCCCCAACATTCCCCCCCACCAAAATGAGCACACCCAGCTGCATCAAAAAAGGGGAAGGCACAGGAAGAAATGAAGAAAAAATAGACATTCAATGAAGAAATTAAAGTTTAATCCAAATTCTTAGTGTTAAATATTTGTTTTCTTAGTGGTTTCTGTGCTTATTCTTGGAAGGATAGGTGGTGGCACTTGGGTGGGGTGGGGGGACATAGAGAATAGTGGTATGACAAAGCAATAAGCCATGGGGGTGGGAAGGTTAACACTTGCACTAACACTTGCACCAGAGGGCAGAAGGAGGCACATGGGCGGGGGGGCACTGAGAATAGTGGATTCTCCAGTCCTAGATAGGATTGGCTGCACATAGTACATGGCCACCTACTGGCCATTACTAACTATGGGTAATTTCAGACGTTACGAGATCACAGTCAACAACAGTGAACCACATTCAATCCCGCGGTGGGGCCAAAGAGCCCTGAACGTCTGTTCAGCGTTCACCAGATGTTCACCACACATAATCCCAAGCAGGGGACAAAGCTAGCCACCCTTTCAGAGGTCCGGCCCAGACTATCTCCGAAAGGGTGGTCAAAGCAATCCCTACCGGGAAACAGCAAAACTGAATGACTGAATGGCAATCACCAGCTGGAAGCAATCAAAACATTTCCCAGCTGGGGACAAAGCACACAGTGTCGCTGCCAGGCAGCAAGCAGCAACACAGACCAGGGAGAGAGATTTAAAGGGTACACAGCAGCGGGGGAATGTGGCGGGATGGAGCGAGGTGGAAGGGAGAGGAGAGCAGAGGGCGAGCGAGGAGGGGAGGAGGAGGAGGAGGAGGAGGTTGTGCTGCAGATGGAGGTGGTGGAGGGAGAGCAGCAGCAGTTGGGCCAGGCCACCCTGGAGCCGACAACTGGCCCTGGGGATGAGCCACCCCGGAAACAGGTAAGGGGAGTGAGGGGGGGCAGCAGCACAGGGGCACCCAGGAAGGTGGGTGGGCTGGCAGGAGGGGGGAAAAGATGATGGCCGTGGGGCCAAGACACCCAGGCAACCAACACCCACCTCCCTTATGACCCACAGACGTGGAAATGGGCCTGGGAGCAGGAGCCTCTGGAGGAGATGGATGGAGGGCATGCGAAGGAGGAGAAGGCAGAGGAAGAGGACTAGGAGGGCCCTCACAAGAGACGGCCGTATCACTGAGGGGGGCAATGGGGGCACAGGGAAACCCAGGACTTCATCAGGATCTGGGAGTCCCTGGAGCACCAGCTGGAGCTACCGGTGAACCAGAGGAACGAGCACTTGTACCAGGAGATCATGCAGGACATGGAGGTGGTGGGGCACTGAAGGACAGTGGCCCAGTGCTGCTCAAAGGTGAAGGAGCTCAAGAGGGGGTACAAGGCCACCAACGACAACAACCGGTGGTCCGGGCACAGAGTTCAGACCGCCCCCATTTATGATGCCCTGGACTGCATCCTCCACATGAAGGGATCGATAGTCGCTCCGCACCTCGTGGGGAGTGTGGTGGACCAGGGCAGGGAATGGGCCAAGGTACCCCCTCCCCTTGTTGCCCCGCTAGAAGGCACCAGCTACAGGGGCCCTGGCCCCCAGGAGGAATGCCCCGGGACCTCGGGGAGCAGAAGGACCCACTCGCACACCAGCCCCGAGAGCCCTCACACAGTGTCTGACCCAGGAGGATCGGGGGCCAGCACACCGGTCACCCTCAGCCAGTGGATGCAGCGGGACCCCAGTAACACCGAGGGGCCAGCCTGCGAGGGCTCTGAGACTGACATCAAGGGTAAGCAAGTGGAGGGGGGAAGGGGAGATGGACCAGAGATGATGGACTGAGGGGGGGCACAGGCCACCAGCCCGCCCCCAGACACCCCAGACACCCCAGTCCATGGACAGGGGGCCCGGGGGCTGCCAGGGGCCATGGCCCACCTACAGCCACCCAACCCTACCCATGTCCTCACAGGCCACAGCATGCCCTGGAACCTGGGACAGGCAGGCAAGGGGGATGTTGTTGAGCAGGCCCAGGGGCACAGGGGGCCACCGGGGGAGGGTAATGGCCAGCCACCTGAGGGGTGGGGGGCACAGCAACCCTCTGAGGCAACACGGGATAGGAGGCGGGTGGCGGAGCGCCTAACTTACCCCTACCTTCCACCCCAACAGGGTGACCCACTGAGGCCCACTCAGCCGGCCCCATGCCCCCAGCACAGCAGATGAGGGAGCACTGGGCATGTGTATGGTGCCAGAGGGAGGAGCAGACAGAGGACATAGTCCACACCACCACCGAGCAGGGCAAGTGGATGATCGCAGCGATTGACCACATAGAGGCGGCCATGGAAAGGGCCATGCAGCCAGCAGAGGCCAGGAACCGGAGGCTGCGGGCAGAGGTGCACCTTGAATGGAGGTGGGAGTGCCGGGAACACAGCAGGCAAGTGGAGGCGTTCAGGAGGCTGGAGCAGGCCATCGACCGGATAGTGAAGGAGCACTCTGCCAAGATGGACCGGTCCCACAATATAGGCACCTCGCTGCTTCTGTACCCAGGGACCATGAGTGCGTACATGATGGCCACTGCCCCGCCAGGCCCCCTGCCTTCACCGGCCCCGATGCCGGGCCCTACGGCACCCACACCGCCACCACCCCAGGCACCAGCACACCAGCAGGGCCCATGCATCAACCTACTGGTCCCTCCAGGCCTCTGGAGGGAACAGCCGCCTGGCCAGGGCCCTCTCTGGCTCCAGGACTGCCCTCCCTCCCAACACCGTCTGCCCCTAAGGACACCGAAGCCTCCCAGGAAACTTGTGGGGAAATGGACAGCGGAGGGGAAGGGGAGCTCCCATAGCTCCATAGCAGCCACAGGGTGGGTGAGAGGACAGCCCCGGAGACACCCAGGTCAGGGGGGAAGCGGGGGAAAGGAAAGAAGGGGGAGTGGCTGAGGGGGGCACGGGACTGGGAGGTGTGTGGTGGGGTGGTGGGGATAAATATAGGGTGTAAGCACATTATATGCACGGGCACCACAATAGAAGCCGTAGCTGCGTGACAAGGCCCCGGGGATGGGTGGTTATCCAGGGGTGCGACCTGGGTGCCAGTGGTGGCCCTGGGATGGTGGTGATGGTGGTGTGCAGCCTCACGCTGCCACTTCCCAGCTAATCTGCCTCGCCAGGGCAGCTCGGATGCATTTTTCATATCAGTACTCCCTTGGGTTCTCAGCATTCATGTACAGAGGCACAAGGCCGAGTGGGTGCCGGGGCATGGGGTAGTCAAGGGCAGCCCCATCAGTCTCACACACGTGCAGCACACAGCAGGTTTCTAATCACCAGGGCCGAGGTCTCCACCGTGTAGTCCAGCCGGCCCGTGAGGCACCTCCAGCACTGCTTGAGGGCCTCAAAGGCCCTCTCGACCATGGTCCAGCAGGCACACAGGTGGGTATTGTAGAGTGCCTCCACAGGGTTCCTGGCAACTGGGTATGCCTTCATCAGCCACTGGGTGAGGGGGTAGGCTGGGTCCCCCAGGATGCATGGGGCCATCAGTTCCCCCTCGATCCGGGACATTCCCATGTTTGTGAAGTCCCCGCAATACATTCGGGCATAGAAGGGAGAGAGGGTCATGATCCGGGAATCGTGGCTGTGGCCGGAGTGGCCAGTGTAGATGTCAATGAACCGGCCCCAGTGGTCCATGAATGCCTGCAGCTTCAGGGAGTGGTACCCATGTCAGTTTACATATTCTGAGGCCTCCCCATCAGATGAGCAGAATATCTCAATGTGGGTGCCGTTCATGGCTCCCAAGCAGATGGGGAAGTCTCCAGCTGCGAAGCTGGCCATCACAGCCCCCTGGTACACCAGCTGGATTGCTTGGTCCAGGAGCACACCCTCCACTGCCTCGCAGATGTCTCGCAGGATCCTGGCGATGGTGCTCACCCCAATGTCGAAGTGCTGCGACATGGACCGGCAGGAATTGGGTGTTGCCAGGGCCCAGACCCCGATGGCTATGTGCTGGAACATGGGAATGGGGGCCTGCATTGGGGTGTGCTGCCGCTCCAGCCAGGGTGTCAGCAGCTTAGTGAGTCGCAGGAGGCTGTGCCTGTCCATCCGAATGTGCGCTCTCTAGGTGGTTTCGTCTCAGTGAGCCAGCGCCCGGGCCCACCACCGCTGTGCATGCTCTGTGACCCATACCTGCTGGGCAGTGGGCATAGCGAGCAGGTTTGCATGCCTCATGTTGTCCCTCCACCAGTGGAGCCGGTTGGCCGCCTTGCGGAACGCCGCTGCCCACTCCCGGGAGCAGCTGAGGGCCTGTTGGGCTGCCCCGGACACCCGCTGGGCCCTGAGTTTGTCCAGGGAGCACCTGTGTCCGTGGTTGGCTCACCTGGCTCTAGCTGTACTCCAGACCATGCACACCTGCAGCCGGGCAGCCAGGTGCACCTCCGCAGTCTGGATGCGCACGGTGTCCGTGTGTGAGTGATACCACTCTGCACAGATGGCTAGGTGCATCCTGCAGGTGCCCAGTCATCCCACATCCATTGTTGCCAGTGTCCCGGGTGTGGTGCAGCTGCACCCATTTTAGGCTGGCACTGGCCTCGCTCCACCCCCTATCCACGACCTGGCACCTGTGCGGGGGGCCCCAGGTCACCCCTGTCCGGCCCCCTCGGCCGGATGGCCTGGCTTTCTGAAGGGCAGCCGGGGGGTGGCAGTAGGGAGCGGCCCATCGAGTGCACCTGCGGTCCCAGCACGAGGCCTAGCTCATGAACCCGCCTGCGTCCAGGTGTGCGGGCAGCAGCTGCATTCCTGCTGTCATCACCTCCCACCTATCTGTTTTGGCTTGCTGTTGTCCTCGCCGCCCTGATCTCTATTTAGGCTGTCCTGTCTATGTGCTTGGTTCCAGCAGTTGTTCTGGGTCCACACCCCACGCCTCACTCATTTGCCGTGCCATGTTGCGGCCTGTGCCCTTATCGCCTGGCCTTGGAGCTCCCCTGCTTCCCTTCTCGTTCCTCCTGGGATTGTGGGGCCCCTCATTCCTTTCAGTTATTAGCTGCTGCTTGCTGGACCATGGTCGGCAGCGCTTCCCCAGGGCTTGCAGGCCCCACCATGCCCAACGTCCCCTGTAACTGGACCTTCCACAAGACCATGGCCCTGTGTGACCTGTGGCATTCCCTGGCCATGCAATTGCTCCTGAGCTACCTGTACATCCTCTCTGGTGCTTATGCGAGTCTGAGCTCCGGGCTGCGCTACTTTGGCTATGAGGCGAGCACCCGTGATTGCCGGCTGCATGTGGAGATGCTGGGTCTGCGTCCCTTTCCCGATGGGTGCATCCCGGAGATGAGGTGCTCGCATGTGGGGTGGTCTGCAGCGGAGACTGTGTCTACTCTCTCTGTGTGCAGCTTGGCCGCCTACATGGCCTGTCTGGCAGATGGGGGCCCTGCCCTGGTTTGGCTGTGCTCACGGGGCCCGTGGTTACCAGTGGTCGCATGGGGTGGCGTATCACTGCCTGTTGGAGCTTGGTCACCTTCCATGGCCCTCTGTTGCTGAGTATGGCTTGTCAGAGCCCACAGAAGTGGAGCTGGCAGTGCTGGTGGTGCTGTCTGGCATGTGGTCCCAATCTGATGTCCAGGTGGGGCTTGCCATGCAGGATCCCTTCGAGGCATACTACGTCATTGCCCACCACATGTCTGCACTGGGCTACCATTGGGGAATGCTTCAGTGGCCGCACTACATGCACCTGACAGGCCTCCTGGGCTCCATCGTTACCCCCTCCAGCTGGCTGTGAGGCCCCCTGTGCCTTCCGGGCCATGGATGCTGGCCCCCCTGTGAGCTCCCACCTCTGCCCTGATGCTGTGGGTTGCTGCCCGCTCCCTCCATGATGTCCCGGGCTCGCTGCTGTGCAGGCTGGTTCCAGGGGTGCTGCTGCCCCTGCCTTTGCCTCTGGGACCCCTCCATGGGCCCCCCCATCCTCCTCTGCAACTGGTGTTCCCCTCTCTGGCTGCCTTCTCCTGTGGCTGTGTCCTGCTCTCCGAGCCAACCCCCAACTCCCCGGGTGCTGTTGTCCATCCTCGTCTGGCCGCAAGCCCACCTGTGCCCGTACTCCCCTCAGGTGACTTAGTGACCGTGGGGGCCTGGAGCCCCCAGACTGCACCTCCCAGCATCCTCCCAGGGGGGAGGGATCGGTTGCCTTCTCAGCGCTTCGGTTCCGGCTCGCCTCCATCCCATTCAGCGCACCCTCACCGTCGGGGGTGTGTGTGTGTCCCTGCCTGCCTCCTGGACCATTCCTGGGCTGCTCTGGGACCATTCTCCATCCATGCACCCTCCCCCTTTGCCTGTGCTCTGCCCCATGGGGTCCCCCCATGCCTGGACTGCCTGTGTTGTGGTGGGGTGGCCCGTGCTGCCTGTGAGGTTGTCGGGCTTCTGGGTGCCGTTCCCTATATCCTGCTCTACCCCCGGGCTGGTTCCCCCTGCTTCCCTGACCCTCGGTCCCCTCTCCCCTTTGCCCATTGTACCATGTGTGTTGGCTGTCCTGCTGTGTTCCCCCTTCCCTTCCTTTCCCATACGGGTGTGTATGCGCCCAGGCGTGTGTTTGTGCTCTGTGTTCCACTGTGACCTCGTCTTCCCTGTGCCCATTGTGTGTGCTGCCTTGGCCGCTCTTCTCCCTCCTCCCCCTACCTTCCTGTTTCCCTTGTATGGGTGTTTCCATTTGCCACTTTTGACTTCCTTTGCCCTCAGTCAGCCATGTCTGCCTCCCACCCCTCTCTGGTGCCTTCTGGGTGTTTTGACCACGGCCCGGAATCGGGCATCACATCTGTTGCGCTACCCCAGGCTGTGGTCTGTCAGTCTGGTTCCCTGCCGTGGTCCTAGTCCTGTCACATCTGTTCAGAGCCTTCCTGGACCATTGGGGGTGATTGGTCAGCTCACCACCACTGGGGATCCACTGTGGTGATTCGGGACCGTGTAACATCTGAAAACACCCTATGGCCCTTTTCACACAGGCAGTAACACTGATAAAATGGGTGTTACATTTTTATACATGTTGCAGGGCTTCAAGTGTGCTCCATGGGTGCCCTGAAACATGTATAATAAAATGCAACACCCATTTTATCAGTGTTAGAGTGTCCGTATGAAAAGGGCCAATCTGTCATCACAGTGGTTCCACACCTACCTACTAGAAGCCCAGCATGCCAGTTTTAAAATAGGCATTCTCCCAGTTCATCCTGGTTGGTAATAGATGCCCGACAATGCTTACTTTTTCAGAGGCTTTCCATTTATTTATTTATTTATTTACCCCACACCCACACACCCAAACACACACCCTTCCCAAATGGTTCAGGGCAGCTTACAAAATGGATAAAAACAATAAATATAAAAAGCATGTACATATAAAATATATATATATATTTAATTCCATAAAACTACCATATTGCATAACAATACATATAAAAAATCATCACCATGGCCATGGCTCAGCCAACAGCCAGGCAACAAACAGCACCAATACCTATGCAGTGCAATCCCACCAATGCTGCATTATCTGGACCAAGGAAAAGATGAGAGCCTTCATTGTTCATAGGTGACCAGGAGAGTACTGGGGAGCAGCAGGATATCCCCCAGGACACAGCAGCACCTGAGGACAATAGCATGTGCAGGAAGTGGGTGGGAATGCACCATGGTGTGACCGTGGACTTGGGGGGGAGGCAAAATGGCAGGTGTGGAGGGAAGGGGTGAGGGCAGTAATAGTAATGCTTGATTTCTGTATGTTTGTCACTCTTCTACAGTGATTGTGGGAGAAGAACCACATGCTGCTCCAATCCCACCACAGCAACCACCCAGCAGCAACCCAGGCTTCGGGCGCAGACACAATCTTCAGCCACAAGGTCCCAACAGAATCAGGTCCTGCAGGTCCGCAACTGACAGAACGGGAAGGGGAAGGAAGAATTTTTTTCTTTAAAAAAATGTTGTTTAAGCAAGGTGGCACTTTACCATAGTTAATATAAAGTTAAACAAATGCTTCCATTGTTTAATGAAGCTTTTTTAAATCTATGGCTTCTCTGATTATTCTGGGAAAGGCAGGAAGTCTGAGTGAGTGGGGGAAGAATGGCAGCATGGCATTGTGGGGGCAGGAAGGGGTGGTGGTGCGTGCACCAAAAATGGATGGGGGAGTCTTCTGGCGATATACTTGCACTTGATGGCAGGGGTGCACATGGGGACCATGGAGAATGGCAGTATGACATAGTGCTAACCTGCTTTAGGGGCAGGGGGTTGGAAACCCTTGCACTTGAAAGCGTGTCTGGGAGGACATAAGGTGTTTTCAAATGGACTCAGGGGTGCTCACCCCTGGACCTGCATCGGGGTGCACCCCTTTGTCTGCTCTCTTGCAGCCCTGCCTGGGTCCATTTTAAATGGACCCAGCAGCCAACAGTCCACCCATGTAGGACCTCTTCCCACACACTATAGAGCAGGTGAACAGCATACCTGGCCTCTGGCCGGTGCCCCAGGTTTGGACTGCCCACTCCGCAGGGTGCCCACTCCTGGATGTTCCAGAGCACTGCCATCAGGGCTGCCCTGGAGCAGGGACATCCTACCTGCTTTACATGCACATCTGGCGGGCCACCTTTAAATCGACATCCCACCCAGGGGTGAGGTGGGGCAGAGGCATGAGTGCTGTCCTTGACCGTGTGAGGCAAGAAAGTTCCTGGCAATTCTGCACGTGGCAGGGAACAGCCTTGGGGGGCTACTGCCCCTTTAAGAGTGCCAGAGTGCCAGCCAGAACAGGATTGGCTGGAGGGCACAAGACAGTTAGCTGGAGAAGGGCTTGGTAAAGCCAGACCTGAAGCAAAGGGAAAACCCCATTTAAAAAAACTTAGGAATGTTTGAGGGAGAAAGACTGATTAACCCATTTTGGGGCGGGGGGAGAAGAAGAAAATAATTATTTTGTTGATGTTCAGTTAAAAACATAACATTCCCTTCAAAAGCAAAATCTGCACTTGCCTGGATCTGTCCCCAATACTCAACATACTGGCCAATCCTGCCTTCTGCACACACACCAACTCCTGTGCCTCGATTCGCTCACTTCAGGCTCCCTTGGCACATGGAAATAGGACCTCTAGAAAAGAACAGAGATGATTCTAAGGAATCTTGCTGAAGGAATTGTGACTACTAAGCTGCAAAGAAATAGTGTCAGTTTTGGATGGCAATGGTTTGATGTTAATATGCTTTCTTTTAAAAGGTTCTTATTCAGCATTCAGGGGCTTTGATGCTACCCCAGGAGACATTAGGATTCATCAGTCCTAGCTTGGAGACCGTGTGTGTTCTTAGCTTCCTGATTAATATACTTGCCAATGGCCTGGTAGAAAACATATTATATGCAATGTCCTTTGGTTACAAGATTCTCTGATTAGATCTCACTCTGAAACAGAGAAAGCATTGCTGCTTGTGGGCTGAGAATATGAGCAAAATTAAAAGATACCTCAGTCAGCATTCCAGCAAGACAGTCAACTAAAATTCTCCTCCCAATGGAAATGCAAAAGTTGTTCTATTAACAGCTACTGCTAGCATTCCCTTTTGTTTATGCTTCACAACAACCAAGTTAAATATTACTGTTCTGTGTTCTGGAACAGAAGTGGAGCCTGAAATCACTGTGCAAACTTGATTAATTCAGCAAGTATTCATTTCCATCTTCTTGGGTATTAGGTCATGAACATGACCCACTTTGATTTCTATGGGAGGCTGCCTAGTCACCTTTCTGTGCTCCCAAAGACTGCCTAATAGTTCTGGAATGAGTTCAAGATTCTGGATGGAGCCTGGAAACTGAATTGATTTCAAGAAATCTTGAGGGAGCAGAGGCATTCTCCAGCTCCTCTTGTTAGTTTAATAAGATATTAAGCTACGAATTGGATTTATTTATTTAGATCTATATTCTCCCCTGCACTGAGGATGCAGGCTAAGTACACAGCAGCTCTAGAACTCCTGTCCCTCAGAGGTTTCCCAAAACTAGAGCATTTTCTGAAGGCAATGTCAGATATTTCTAATTGGCCAGGTGTGTGGTAGGGATGGGTGAACGCAGTTCGGAAGTTCGGAGTTCGGGCTGAACTCGGCCTGTTCGGACGACCGAACCAAATTAGGCCCTGGCAGGGCTTGGTGGCTGGCACCCCTACTTAACTGGGTGTTGCAGGCTGCCAGGCATCGGTGGAGCAGCGGCAGAAGCCCAGCTAGGACTCGGTGGCTGTCACCTCTACATGCCAGGTGTTGCAGGCTGGCATTGTACTTGACTGAACTCAAGAAGCTCTATTGCAAATTGGGCAAGCCTTCCGCAGTGGTGAAACTTGTGAACACCCAGCCACCGCCCACTGGCGCATTCATCCAATCTATGCCCATCTAAAAGAGGGAGGAGCAAATGGATGATATGCAGTACCACCAGCAGCACAAACTTTGGATTGCCAGGGCACAGTAACTGCAGCTGTCACCCCTGCTTGGCCAGGCATTGCAGGCTGGCTGGCATTGGTGGAGCAGCGGCAGAGGTCTGGACAGGGCTCGGTGGCTGGCACCCCTACTTGGCCTGGTGTTGCAGGCTAGCTGGCTGGCATCAGTGGAGCATTTATAGATGATGAAGTGAAATGACAACCCTCCCTATCTGGAAGGTAGGCCCCAGAAACCTGATGCTGGGTCCTGGGGCTGGAGTGGCTGTTACTTGAAGCAGTAGAATGGCAGCTCCCCTTGACTGTAACGTAGGCCCCAGAACCTTGATGGTGGATCCTGGGACTAGAGTGGCAGCTTCTGGATGACGTGGATGGATGGCCCTCCCTGCCTGTAACGTAGGCCCCAGAACCCTGATGGTGCATCCTGGGGCTGGAGTGGCTGGCTGTTTCTTGATGCATTGGAATGACAACTCCCTGTGAGTGGAATGATGGCCCCAGAATGCTGATGGTGGGTCCTAGGACTAGAGTGGCAGCTTCTTGATGACATGGAAAGATAGCCCTCCCTGCCTGTAACATAGGCCCCAGAACTGTGATGGTGGGTTCCTTCTGGGGCTGGAGTGGCTGCTTCTAGATGCAGTGGAATGAAAGCCCTCCCTGCCTGTAACATAGGCCCCAGAACCCTGATGGTCGGTCCTGGGCCTGGAGTGGCTGATTCTTGATGTGGTGGAATGACAGCTCCCTGTGAGCAGAATGACGACCCCAGAACCCTGACGGTGGGTCCTGGGACTAGAGTGGCAGCTTCTGTATGAAGTGGATGGACAGCCCTCCCTGCCTGTAACCTAGGACCCAGAACCCTGATGGTGGGTTCTGGGGCTGGAGTGGCTGGCTGTTTCTTAATGCGGTGGAATGACAGCTCCCCATGAGCGGAATGATGGCCCCAGAACCCTGATGGTGGGTCCTGGGACTAGAGTGGCAGCTTCTGGATGAAGTGGAATGACAGCCCTCCATTCATGTAATGTAGGCCCCAGAACCCTGATGGTGGGTTCTGGGGCTGGAGTGACTGGCTGTTTCTTGATGCAGTGGAATGACAACTCCCCATGAGCAGAATGATGGCCCCAGAACCCTGATGGTGGGTCCTGGGGCTGGAGTGGATGGCACCCCTACTCGGTGCCAGCTGAGTGATACTCGGTGCTACTCGGGCATTGCAGGCTGGCTGGCATCGGTGGAGCAGCAGCAAAGACCTGACCAGGGCTTGGTGGCTGACACCCCTACTTGGCCGGGCGTTGAAGGCAGGCTGGCATTGGTGGAACACTTGCAGACAAGTGGAATGACAGCCCTCTCTGCCAGGAACGTAGGCCTCAGAACCCTGATGGTGGGTCCTGGGGTTGGAGTGACTGCCTGTTCCTTGTTGCGGTGGAATGATGACTCCCTGTGAGTGGAATGAGGGCCCTAGAATCCTGACGGTGGGACCTGGGGCTGGAGTGGCTGCTTCTATCTAATCTAATCTGCTTCTATCTAATCTAATCTAAATAAATGAAACTGTGGAGGTAAATGTGTGGAAATGGGTGAAATAGGAGGAGGATGGCAATGGATTGGGAGGAACACAAATTGCTCGGAGAGGGAGACTTCTGAAAACGCCTGCTGATTGGATCAGTGGCTAATTCAGAACAAATTGGAAGGGGGGAGGGCAATTACTTTTTTTATGTTACTTACATCGGCGGAGCAGCAGCAGAGGACCAGCCAGGGCTTGGTGGCTGCCACCCCTACTTAGTCGGGCATTGCAGACTGACAGACATCGGCAAAGAAGTGGTAGAGGCCCAGCTAGGGCTTGGTGGCTCGCACCCCTACTCGGCCAGGAGTTGCAGGCTTGCATCCTACTCACCGGAACTGAACAAACTATTCTGCCAATTGGTCAAGCCTTGCCCAGTGGTGAATCACGTGGCCACCCAATAGCAGACACTGGATTGCCAGGGCACAGTACTCATGGCATAGCAGAAGCAGAATTGACATTAGCAGCAAACATTGGATTTCTGGGGCACAGAACCCATGGCACAGACAGCAGAGGCTGCATTGGTAGCATTGGCAGATATTGGATTGCCGGGGCACAGAACCCATGGCACAGACAGCAGAGGCAGAATTGGCAGCAGCGGCAGATATTGGATTGCAGGGCACAGAACCCATGGCACAGACAGCAGAGGCAGCATTGGCAGCATCAGCAGACATTGGATTCCCCGGGCACAGAACCCATGGCATAGAGAGGAGAAGCAGCAGCGGCAGCAGCAGCAGCTGCAGACATTGGATTGCACAGAAACCATTGCACAGACAGCAGAGGCAGAATTTGGAGCAGCAACAGACATTGGATTGCTGGGGCACAGAGCCCATGGTACAGACAGCAAAGGCAGCATTGGCAGCAGTGGCACACATTGAATTGCCCGGGCACAGAACCCATGGCACAGAGAGCAGCAGCGGGATTACCAGGCCAGTGGGCTCATCACCCAGGGTTTCCAGGGGAGACAGACAGGCAGCTTGGCATGAGAGGCAGGCAGGCTGGGGCAGGGCTTCAGCTTTGCACACAGGGCAGGCAAACAGGCACTTTGGCATGAGCAGAAGGCAGATTGAGGCAGGGTTTGAGTTTGGCAACCTGGATGGGCGGACAGACAGGCAGCATGGCATGAGCATCGGAAGGCAGACTGAGGCAGGGTTTGAGCTTTGCCCACAGGGCGGGCAGACAGGCAGCATGGCATGAGCATCGGAAGGCAGACTGAGGCAGGCTTTGATCTTGGCAACCTTGGTGGATGGGCAGACAGGCAGCATGGCATCAGCTTTGCTGGAGGGGCCCGTGGGTGGATATGGGTGGGTGATGGGTGTAGGTGGGTGTGCGCCAGGAGCGCACACACACAAACACTGACCTCAGAAGGCAGATTGAGGCACGGTTTGATCTTGGCAACCTGGGGGGGGAGGGCAGACAGGCAGTGTGGCATGAGAATCGGAAGGCAGACTGAGACACGGTTTGATCTTGGCAACCTGGGCAGGCTGGCAGACAGGCAGCATGGCATGAACATCGGAAGGCAGACTGAGGCAGGTTTTGATCTTGGAAACCTGGACGAGCAGCCAGACAGGCAGCATGGCATGAGCATTGAAAGGCAGACTGAGGCAGGCTTTGATCTTGGCAACCTGGGTGGATGGGCAGACAGGCAGCGTGGCATGAGCTTTGCTGGAGGGACCCGTGGGTGAAAATTGGTGGGTGATGGGTTTAGGTGGGTGTGCACCAGGAGCACAAACCCACAAACACCAACCTCAGAAGGCAGACTGAGACACAGTTTGATCTTGGCAACCTGAGGGGGAGGGCAGACAGGCAGTGTGGCATGAGCATCGGAAGACAGACTGAGGCAGGTTTTGATCTTGGAAACCAGGGCGAGCAGCCAGACAGGCAGCATGGCATGAGCATTGGAAGGCAGACTGAGGCAGGCTTTGATCTTGGAAACCTGGGCAGGTGGGCAGACAGGCAGCATGGCATGAGCATTGGAAGACAAGTCTGAGACAAGTTTTGATCTTGGCCACCTGAGCTGGCAGGTAGACAGGAAGCATGGCATGAGCATCAGAAGGCAGCCTGAGGCAGGGTTCGAGCTTGGCAACCTAGGCAGGCGGACAGGCAGACAGTCAGCGTGGCATGAGAAGCAGTAGGCAAGGCAGGCTGGGACCTTGGCAGGACATCCAGATAGGCTGGCAAAGACTGTGCAGCAGGAGAGAGAGCCAGTCAGATAGGCGGGCTGAGATCGTCTAGCCAGAGGCCAGCTGGCAGACTTACAACTTCCCAATGCCAACGTGCATCATGAGGTCAGTCAGATAGGCCAGCCAAGGCCATCTAGTCAGAGAGAAAGAGAGAGAGAGAGAGAGAGAGAGAGAGAGAGAGAGAGAGAGAGAGAGAGAGAGGCAGGGTGGGCACTGGGCATTGGGAGGGAGGGACAGCACCTCAGCAGCAGCAGCCCAGATTGAGGAGGAGCCCTGTCCCAAGACTGCCCCTGGCATGGGATGGCGTGTGCCACTGCACCATCACTCCTTGTCCAGGGGCAGCTTGGGGAATCCCAGCAGTGAAAGGTATATAAAAAGGAGGCGCTGCCGAACCACACCCCGGATAGTGCCACTGCTGGGAGCCTCTGAAGTCTTACTGCCAAAATCAGGCCTATGCAGTTTGGGGCGTGGTGATGGGCTCGGGCTGCTGCTGATGTCTGCTGCAATTCCGCTGGCATGGCCCCTGCCACCTCTGCCACGTACCCCATTGCCCGCCTTATGGGCAGCAGACCAGCCTCTCCTGCTTCCCTTCTCCATTTCTCCAACCCAAAGAATGCACAGGAAGATTTTATATTTTTAAAAATTTATTTATTCAAATTTGTAATCTAATATAATATATATCTACACTAACTCTAACTGCTATTAACTTCTAAAACCTATTGTCTATCTACAGGGATGGGGGCGGGAACACAGACATCTCACAACAAACAACACAGGGAGGGAAAAAAGACTTAAACAAAACCTAAGTCAATCTAATCCTACTCTAAATAAATTCAAAAATGGGACGGGAAGCAGGGGTGGAATATATACAGGGAGGAGGGAAGGATTCAATGGAGGGTAGGGAGGAAGAACACAGGGAAGGGTAAAAAATAAAAATAACACCTAAATCTATCTAATCTAATCTAAATAAATGAAACTATGGAGGTAAATGTGTGGAAATGGGTGGAATAGGAGGAGGATGGCAATGGATAAGGTGGAACACAAACTGCTGCGAGAGGGAGACTTCTGAAAATGCCTGCTGACAGGATCAGTAGCTCAGAAGGAATTGGAAGGGGGAGGGCAATGACTTTTGTTCCTTGCTGCATCCACCTTACCACAAGCCCCATTGCTCTGTGCAGCCTAGCCCGTGACCAATCACAGACATACGAAGCCAGTGGTCTCAGGAAAAGACGGATGGTGGTTGGGCAGGCTGGCTGCTACTCTAAGCCTCTCCACCTCTGGTGCCAGGAAGTCTGCTCCTCATCTGCCTCCGCCTCTCTGGGCCTGCCAGCCAGTTTTTTCCTGCCCAAACGCCACTGAACTCACCTGAACACGTCCAAACTGTTCAGCTTCGGGTGTTCGGTTCAGCCATTTGGTTCGGCCGTCTGAACTGACTGAGTTCGGGCTGAACCCCAAATGCCTGAACCGCATTCGCATATCCCTATTCCCAGCATTAGTGAGGCTGATACTATTGTTATATACTGTGGGACTTGTATGAACTATGACAGGTTGAAGCCTGGGACTTTGTTACTTGAATGGAGTGAACTGAACGGAGCTAATTCCCTAAAGAAGTGACTGCCCGGGGATCTTATTCTGTGGGGATGTATCCCTGGGAAACCGCACCCTATTACACTGCACTTCTGCCATTTTTTCATCACTTTCTGGGACATTTTTTGTCATTTCCCAGGAATTTTACAACAGTTTACAGCAGTTTGGGCAATTTCTGGAGCTTCCCTGGTTCTTACCTGTCAGGTTTTCATCTCTATAGACCCTGGGGGTGCACACAGGACACAAACAGTGCTTGTGGCAACCCCATTCAATGTTAAAAAAAATATCAGAAAATGGCAAAAACAGCGGGAAAGTCAGTAAATTTCCATTTCGTACAAATCTCAGCAAATGCCCTTCTTTCAACAGAAGCAGCACTCGCTGAGATTTTTTGTTTCAGGTCTAAAAGCAGCCTTTGAAAGTGACACACCCCAGCTGGGACCACTACAGAGCTGGGCTCTGCAGTGGTCCTGATTGGAGGAGCCTGTCACTTTCAAAGGACGGTTGGTTCATTCAAGCAACCCGTTGGGTCCGATTTGGGCATTAATGGTGCCTGAATGGAACCGGGCCAATTTGGGCACCCCAAATTTGTTGGCACTGCCAAATTCTTGGGTGCTTGGTTGCAGCTCTACAGCTTATGGTAGCAAAAATACTTTCTAAAATACTCTCTGAACCTTTGCCAATTATCTTCAAGAACTCTTGGGAAACAGGTGAGGTGCCAGATGGCTGGAGATTGGCAAACATTGTCCCTATTTTTGGGGAAAGGAAGGATCTGAGAAATGTGAGATCAGTCAATCTGACAGCACTTTTTTGATGACAGTGGGTATTTTTCGGACGACTGCAGGACTACCCACCCCTGGAACTGCTCCAGGGGTGCATCCCCGCATCCGCCTGCTCCCAGCCCTGCTAGGGTCCAGATCAGATGGACCAGATTAATTTCTCAGCCTATGGTCCACCCACTCATTGCCCCCCATCATAGAACTGTGGGCTAGACTGTCCACAACACAATGGCGTTGCCCGGGGCAATGGCTTACTGAAAGCAAAGCAGCAGCATGGGTCCATGCATTAGACAGACTGCTGCTCTGCTTCAGGTTGGTGCCCCATGTTTGGCTGGCTTGCTCCAACGCTGGCGCTCTGGGATGTTCTAGAGTGCTGCTGACAAAGCTGCCCCAAGCAGACACATTCTGCTCCACACCTCCTCCACCTGCACTTCTGGTGGGTCATCTTCAGACAAATCACCCGATGGTGAAGCAGCCACTGCAAGGTCAATCTGTCCATCTAAAAACACCTGGTGTAGTGAGTGCTTATAGCCAGCATGGATTTGTTAGGAACAAGTCATGTCAGACTTATCTTGTCTCCTTCTTTGATAGAGTAACTAGTTTATTTATTTATTTATTTTATTTATTTTTACAATTTATATGCCGCCCCCTCCTGCCTCAGGCATCTCGGGATGGCTCACAATATATTAAAACATTTAAAACATTAACATAAACCATATTAATTTCAGTTAAAACAATATAAAACCCCATCCCCCCCAACCCTAACCCAACCCACCCAACCCATCTCCCTCAGGAAAGGCCTGGCAGAACAGCCAGGTCTTACATTGCCTGCAGAAAGAGGGGAGGTCAACATCCAAGCAGATCTCCAACAGGAGGGAATTCCACAGCCACAGCGCAGCCACGGAGAATGCCCTCCTCATAGTAGACACCGGGGAAACCCAGGGAATCCCGAGGAGGGCACCCCCAGCTGACCACAGGGGCTGCTCCAGGACCTGGAGGGTGAGGCGGTCCTGCAAATAGGTGGGTCCCAAGCCATTTAGGGCATTAAAGGTCAGCACCAACACCTTGAATTGAGCCCAGAAACCTACTGGCAGCCAGTGCAGAGTGAAGCACTGGTGTTAAGAGAAGGGCTGCCACATTCTGCACCATCTGCAGTTTCCGAACCAATACCAAGGGTAGTCCCATGTAGAGCACGTTGCAGTAGTTTGGTCTCGAGGTAATAAAAGCATGGATGACTGTGGCCAGATCCGAGTCTGGGACATACGGCCTAAGCCAACGTCACAGATGTAGCTGGCAACATGTTCCTTTCGCCACAGCCATCACCTGAGCATCCAGGCAGAGCTGGGGGTCCAGGAGCACCCCAAGACTCCAGACCTGAGAAACCAGGGGGCGGCAGGCCCCATCAATGATGGGGGCCACCACCACCCTGACTTTCCCCACAACCATCACCTCCGTCTTGTCAGGATTTAGTCTCAGGCGACTCGTCCTCATCCAATCCCCTACAGCAGACAAACACTGTGTAAGCACCGAGACTGCAGGGTGTGAGTCAGAGGAAAATAAAAGATATAGCTGGGTGTCATCAGCATATTGATGACAACTCATTCCATACTTCCTAACAACTTCTCCCAAAGGCTGCATGTACACTTTGAACAGGAGAGGGTCTAGGATGGAACCCTGCGGTACTCCACACGTGAGGCCCCGGGGGGAAGATGAAAACTCCCCCAGAACCAAACACTGGGTTCTCCCAGCCAGGAATGAGCAGAACAATTCAAGAACAGTCCCGCCAATCCCTGCCCGGTCCCGCAGCCGAGTCACCAACAACTCATGATCAATGGTATCAAATGCAGCTGAGAAATCTAACAAGATCAACAGGGTCAAACGACCCCGGTCTAACTCACAGGAGAGGTTGTCAGCTAAGACCACAAGCACAGTCTCCATGCCGTAACCTGGATGAAAGCCTGACTGCGAGGTATCGAGAAAATTAATCCGGTCCAAATGACCCTGAAGCTGCTGAGTCACCACCCGTTCAATAACCTTCCCTAAAAAGAGAGGCTAGAGACTGGCCAATAACTAGTAAGGACATTATTATTATTATTATTATTAGACATTTATAAAGCACCAGTCGCATGACCTGGTGCTGTACAGAACATAGAATTAGACGCAGTCCCTGCCTGTGGCTTACAATCTAAGAGACAAAAACAAAGGGGGGGAGACAGGGGGCGGGGACAGTGGGAGAGACATGGGAGAAGACAAAGAAACATTCAGGCGGATGCGAAGTCTCAGGTGCGTGTGCTTGGCTTGGTTACAATGAAGTTGGTAGCAGCAGTCAGCAGAGGAGGGCTGACAGTAAGAGTAAGGGGAAAGGCTAGCGGGCATTGGGAAAGGCAGCATGGAAAAGGTGGGTCTTGAGGATGGATTTGAAGGAGCGGAGGGAGGAGGCAAGGCGGATGTGGGCAGGGAGGGAGTTCCAGGCATGTGGGGCAGC
>QEPC01014434.1:204125-239306 GCA_003113815.1 Sphenodon punctatus | reverse complement strand
CTTTAAATCTCCCTCCGGTGGTTGTGTTGTTGCTGGTTGCCCGGCAGCAATGCAGCGTGCCTTGTCCCCGGCTGGGGCTCGTTTCCTTTGGTTCCGCCCGGGGATTGGCATCCAGACGTTACTTTTCAGTGGTTCCCAGTGGGGGTCTGTTTGACCACGCTTCCCGGGATATTCCCCCGGCTAGCCCGGGAAGCGTGGTTGAAATTGACGCCATGTGGGTATTGAGCGTGATGAACATCTGGCACATGCCAAACAGACATTCTGGGCTCTTTGGCCCCACTGCGGGATTGAGCGGGGTTCACTGTGGTTCAGCGTGATCTCGTAACGTCTGAAAATACCCAATGTGGTCCTTTTTACACGGACCTCTCCCACCCATGAACACTCAGATTTCTGCATGTTCATGGGTGGGGGAGCCCTGTGTGAATGAAGCAACACGCACACCCGCAATGAGTCAGGGTGCATGTGTGCGCCTGCCTAACACACATCCCCCATCTCGTCCCCATGCATGGAGGAACTGGTGAAAATGGCGGTCGCTCTGTTGGTGTGGATGAGTGGGGGGTGAGTGGGGATGTGTGTTCAGTCATGTGCATGACCTGCCCATGCACCGGCGTACCCACGAACCCACCACCCAGTGGAGTCATGTAAAAACAGCCTGTGAGGAGCCACTTGAAGAAAAACAGAAGGTTGCTGTCTTGCAAACAAGGTTCTTCAAGATGACTCCAAACATTTTCACAACACCCACCCTTCCAGCCCCACATGTAATTTTTTTCTTATATTCCTATAAAGGGTTGGAAGGAACTTCCCATGGTTCGGCATGGCTGTGTGTCATGCGAGGGGGCAGGACACTGGGAAGGGGAGGCTGGTGGGCATAGTGCGGCGGGGAAGAATACCTGCCCATGTATTAGGCTTGTCACACTCAACCTGGGGGGGCGTTAAATGCACAAGAAATACATGCAGAGGCTGCCCATTTATTAGGGGTAGACACATGCTAAACACTGAGTAGGGGTGGTGCAGACCGAACCCGTAATCCAGTGGGCAATCATCTTGTTTGTTAACACCCTTTGGGTGGAATCCTAGAGGCCCTATTAAACTGTGCCTACACAAGGTGCAGTGTACTTACTCAGGCACACATGCACACATGTGCCCCACATGCAGTAAGCCACTCAGCGCAATGGCGCACCCCTGCCAATGCAATCCCCAGAGCTCACACACCCCACCATCTGGGGGATGAAGCAGGAGTCGTGCCTGTTCCACCCCCCTGGCTGCGGTATGTGGGGGCTCTGAGGGAGGGGTCGCATCACCAGGGGTGCGCACATGTGCCCCGAATGGCTTGCTGTGCACACGGGGCACATGTGCGCACATGTGCCCCCACTGCCTGGTTGGGGATTGTGCCGGCAGGTGGCATACGCCGCCACTAGGATTGCACCCTTTGTCTGCAACATGTCTCTCCCCAGTGTTCCCACTCTCAGGCTCCTTGCTCAGGCTTCCATAGCCAACTGACTTGAAGAGCCACGCCCAGCTGAGAACATTCCCCTTGCTTACTAGCCAGCCATGACCTTAAAGGGCCAGACACTCACTAAACCTCAACTATCCCCTAAGTGCTGAACCCCTGCATGGACTTATCCCAGCTCCATTGGCCTAACCCTGTAGGTGTTTAGGGTGACCTGTAGGTGTTTAGGGTGACCTGTAGGTGTTTAGGGTGCCTTTGCTTTGATTTCCCAGATTTTGAAATGCTACTGATACACACACTGAACTCTATTGCCACCTTAACATAGTTTTTGTCTGGGGATAACTCTATAGTTTATTCTTCACATTAGTTCTTCTCTGTATCAAATAGGTATTCTTGGCAAGATGAATCCCTTCTGTGTAAGCACTAACACATCAGGGACACACCTAAGCCACCATTAATGCAGCAAAGACACCCAGTCACTGTGGTGCACGCTTACAAGGCATAGTGAATAAAAACAGGTGCCCAACTTCTGTCTGTGTGTATTTTCCACTGGATGGCCAAAACACAGTGTATAGCATGTGAGCAATTTATCGTCTCCTGGATGAAATGCCAGATCTCTTTATGAGTTTTTGACTCTAAATATGGGCATTTTCAAACAAGACACTCTCCACCCACCACCAACCCACTATACATGGGCATATAGTGGGTCAGCGTGTGGATGTGTCAGCAGATGGATGTGTCACACATGGGTGTGTCAGCAGATTGGGCAGCTGATCTTGTGTGCATTATGGAGACTTGGATCGACACTGAATCAGGGCCTTCATTGGCTGACCTTGTTCCGGCCAGATACTCTGTACAGCACCAGAGGGCTGAAGGAACGGGGGGTGGAGTGGAGGAGGGCAGTGTAGCCATTATTTTTAAGGAGGCATGGTCAGTAAGGAGGTATCCAGTGCAGGCACCACCATGTATGGAATGCCTCTACCTCGTCTTTGATTTGGATGGAGACAGATTAGGGATGCTGCTGGTTTACCGGGCACGCACTTGCCCAGCAGCTTCCCTACACGCTCTTGTGGATTTAGTGTCTTGAGGTCCCCCAGGCTGGTTGTCTTGGGGGACTTCAATATTTACACTGACACCGATCTTGGAGGAGTAGAGCATGAGTTCATGGCCTCTATGACAACCATGGGACTGCCCCCAGGTCATCAGTGGTCCCACGCACAAGGGGGGGGGGGAACACTCTGAATTTGGTGTTCTGTATTGGCCTTGAGGCGGGTGGCCTGATGGTAGGAGGTAGTGGTGAGGGTTGATACCTTTTCATGGTTGCGCCATTACCTCTTGAAAGCCTGTATCCTGGTGCATGTCAGCCCCTGGCAGGGTGCAGGATCTATTTGGATTATCTGCCCTCGGAGATTTACAGAACCAGAATGGTTCTGGAATTCTCTGGGGGATCTTCCCCCTGACCTCACTGACCACTCAGTCGGTGACGTTGTGGCCTTGTGGAATAGACTTTTGGCCAAGGCCATTGACTCAGGGGCTCCTAAGCATCCACTTCCATCCTTTCAGCACTGCAGGTCTCCATGGTTTATAGAGTACCCTTCCTGCCTCATCCACTGCAGTTCCTCCGTATACCATGGGGACCTGCATTGTTGGCAGTTTGGGAGTGGACGCCTGGGAGCCACCCAGTCGATGGCCTCCACCAACATGGAATTCCATATGGTCATGAGGTCATAGAGTGAGTGGCCATCAAGATTAGAGGAAACATCCCCTAGAGCGGTTTGGAACCTTCCAGGTTCCATAAGCCATCGGGGGTGAACCATCCTAACCAGTTCCTCACCCTCCCAGGGGCCAAAATGCACCAGGATACCAGCCCAGAGGAGATAATGATCCTTCCATTACAAGGGCAATGATGACACCTCTCCCACCTGGGCTAATTCATTGCCCCTCCCCCCCAGGTAACAACTACAGGATAAAGGGCTGTTGCCCAGGGGGCGTGGCTGGACTGGGCTGGGCTGAAAGGAAGGTTTGCTGCAGGTTCCTAGGCTAATTCATTTGCCCCTCCCCCTCAGGTAACAACTACAGGATAAAGGGCTGTTGCCCAGGGGGAGTGGCATGACGTGGCATGGCGTGGCATGGCATGGCGTGGCGTGGCGTGGCTGGTCTGGTCTGGTCTGGTGTGGGCTGGGCTGGGTTGGAAGGAAGGCTTGCTGCAGGTTCCTGGGACCCTCCCACCTGGGCTAATTCATTTGCCCCTCCCCACAGGTAACAACTACAGAATAAAGGGCTGTTACCCAGGGGGCATGGCTGGGATGGGCTGCAGCTGAAGGGCGCTGCCAAAGGGCGAGAAATCAGTGGCATGTTGTTCGTGGGCAGTTGTGGTGGTGGCGGCCAGCCCTCTTTAATTGCCAATGACCATCCCTGTGGCTCACCTGGAGTTTTCTGCCACCGCCATCTGCTGCTGCAGGACCTGGGGTCACTGCCACCCACTCTGGGACCCCAGACCCAGCCTCAGTGAGGAGCTATGCTGCCCAGCCCCCCCAGGTACTATCTTTCCCCTCCCCCATTTGGAGGAGGCATGAGGCCAGGGCACACGGCTAAGACTTCCAGGTCTGGCCTGACCAAGGCAGCGTTCTGCCCAGTGGGTACCATAGGCACACGCAGCAGGTGGCACATCCAAGGGCAACAACAAAGTGGCCCTTAGCAGGGCCAGGAGGCTTTTATCTTTGTTTTGGTTTTAAGAGGATTAGGGGGGAATGGGCTGTTTCCTCTATGAGGTAGGGGGGGCGAAGGGACTGGGTTAGGTAGGGGGCTACCCCCCTTTGTGTGAGGGAGGGGGAGTCCATGGGGGGAGGTGACTACCCTCCAGTGGCAGAGGAAGGTAGGGGGTATGGGTGGGGGTGGCTTTGGCCTCCCAGTGATACGGGGGATCCATCCCGAATAATGGGGAGGAGGGATTCCCTGTGAGAGTGGGACATTCAGGGAGAGGGGATGGGGGAGGGATATTTGGGGAGAGGGGAAAGGGAAAGGGGGAAAGGAGGAGGGGGATCTCCCTCGCTACCTGGATGGCAAAGCCGGGGAGGGGGGCCCGGGAGGTTCAGCCAGGGGTGGGGGTGGGCGCAGCTATTGGGGTCATGACAGGTCGAGGGAGATATGGTCTTAATGAGATGGAAATGAGATCAGTGAGGCAGGATAGATGCCTACTGCATGTCCCACACACCTCTCCCCGAGCAGTAGGCTGAAAGAAGCTGGGCGATGGTTGGAGCAACAGTGGCATCGTTCTCATGCTGAAGCCGACAGACTGCGGCATAGAGCTAGTTTACAAGCCTATACCATGCCTATGCGGGTAACAAAGAGGGAGTTCTTTGCTACCATCATAGCATCCGTAAAACCCCATCCAGGGGACCTGTTCCGGGTTATGCAGGGGCTGGTCAGTCCAGCCTCCCTCGATCCTAAAGTTGAGTCATCTTCTGCCCACTGTGACATGTTTGCAGATTATTTTATGGATAAAATTGCTCATATTCACCACAACTTCGATGCTGCACTTAATACAGTAGAGGAGGTAGAGGTTGTAGAAGCCCCATCATGTCCAATTTTGCGGGATCAATTTCAGTTGGTGACACCCGCTGATGTGGTGGAGGTTATGGGGGCAGTTAGGGTCACCTCTTGTGAATTAGATTCGTGTCCATCCTGGCTAGTTAAGAGCTGCCGGGAGACAATGGGGCCATTGCTGGCCGGGGTGGTCAATGCCTCCCTTTGGGAGGGCAGAGTGCTGAGCTGCTTCAAGGAGGCAGTGGTGCGGACTCTGCTCAGGAAACCATCGCTTGACATTGACTCCCCTGCCAGCTATCGGCCTGTCTCTAACCTTCCCTTTTTAGGGAAGGTTATTGAACGGGTAATGGCCTGACAGCTCCAGGAGCATCTTGACCATGTCGGTTATCTTGATCCCTTTCAGTCTGGCTTCCATCTGGGTTATGGCACTGAGACCACATTTGTGGCTTTGGTAGATGATCTCCACCACGAGAAGGATCGGGGTCGATCAACCCTATTGATCCTGTTAGATCTTTCGACAGCATTTGATGCCATTGACCATGTTGGTGACGTGCCTGCGGGACAGTGCGGGGGTGGGTGGAACTGTTCTTGAATGGTTCAGCTCATTTGTGACTGGAAGAACTCAGTGAGTGGTGCTCAGTGATTGTTTTTCATCTTACCGAGACCTGTCGTGTGGGGTTCCACAGGCTTCTGTTTTGTCCCCTCTCCTGTTAAACGTGTATATGCAGTCGCTCAGTGAGGTGATTAGAGGGTTCAGGGTGAGGTGTCATCAGTATGTGGATGACACCCAATTGCATCTCTCATTTTCAACAGATACAGGCCCAGCTGTCTCTATGCTTACCCTGTGTTTAGCAGCTGTGGGCGATTGGATGAGTGCTAACCGACTGCGTCTGAATCCTGACAAGACGGAGGTGATGGTAGGTAAGTTGGTGGAAGTGACAGCTCCCATGGTTGATGGGATCTGTCCTCCATTGACTTCCAGGTACGGAACCTGTGGGTGCTCCTTGATGCGCAGCTCCACCTGGATCTCCAGGTGGAGGTTGTGGCAAGGAGTGCCTTCCACCAGTTACATCTGCTGTGGTGACTTCGGTCATTGGTTTCAGTTCCTGACCTGGCCACGATCATCCATGCTTTTATCAACTTTCGACTAGACTACTGTAATGTGCTCTACGTGGGGCTACCTATGGTGACACTTCGTAAGCTGAAGCTGGTTCAGAATGTGGCGGCCCAGCTCTTAGGGGGACTGGGCCACTGGGAACACATTACACCAGTGCTCCAGTCTCTGCACTGGTTGCCAATAGTCTTCTGGGCTTGATTCAAAGTGTTAGTTTTGACCTATAAAGCCTTACACAGTCTGGACCGTGTCTACTTGCGAGATTGCCTCACTCCCCAGGTCCTAGACTGGCCCCTGCGGTCATCCAGGGGCACCACACTGGAGGTCCCCTGTGTTTTCCGGGAGGGCCACGCAGAAAAGGGCATTCTCGGTGGCCATGCTGCATCTTTGGAACTCTGTCCTGGTGGGGGCCCATCTGGCCCCAGACCTCCCAGCTTTTCGAAGGAGTTGTAAGACTTGGCTGTTCCGTCAGGCATTTGGCGAGGGAGGGGAGTGAGGGAGGGGATTCGTTTTTATTCTTTCTTTTTTTATTGATGTTTTATTATGTTTTATGCTATTGTGTTTTTCTGATGTTGTTTGTCACCCCGGGTTGCCTGTGGCAAGAGGGGTGGGGGGTATAAATTTGTTAAATAAATAAATAAATAAATAATGGATCCTCTGCCTCAAGGCCTGTGCAAAATATCATGTCCAGGGTATGTCCTCCAAAATGTGTGGATGAGGGTAAGCCATCTGAATTTGAATCCTGACAAGACTGAGGTGATGTGGGTGGGTAGGGGTCTGGGTGACCTGGACGTGATGGAGTCCCCCATCATTGATGGGGTCCATCTGCCATTGGTTTCCCAGGTCCATAGCCTGGGTGTGCTCCTCCATCCACAGCTTTGCTTGGATCTCCAGGTGGTAGCTGTAGCGAGGACTTCTTTCTAGCAATTACATCTTGTCCGGTGACTGCAGTTTTATGTGTCAAGTTCTGACCTTGTCATCCTCATCCATGCCTTCATTACCTCTAGACTAGACTATTGCAACACACTCTACATGGGGCTGCCCAGGATGATGGTCCAGAGACCGAAGCTGGTGCAGAATGTGGCAGTCCGCTTGCTTAGGGGAGTGGGATGACGTGAGCACATTACGTCAGTGCTCTGGGCACTGCACTGGCTGTCTATAGTTTACCGGGCCAGATTCAAGGTACTGGTGTGGAACTATAAAGCCATATGGCCTCTGCCCCACTTATCTATGAGACCGCCTCACCCACCTGGTCTTGGATCAACCCCTACAGTTGTCCAGGGGTGGGGGCAGCGTTGGAGGTACCCTGGCCACATTGGGTGGCCACCAATGATCAAATTTTTGGGTGGTTGCCCCTAGGTGGTGGAATGCCCCCCCGATGGGGATCCGAGAATCGTCTACCTTAGCCTCCTTCCTCCAGGATTGTAAGAACTGGCTGTTCCGTCAGGCTTTTGGTGAGGGAGAGGGGTATGGTAGGTTTGGGAGGGGGGGAGGTAGGGGTTTGTGGTTTTGTTCTGTTAGGTTTTAAAATGTTTTATGGTTTTAACTGTTTTATTATTTTTATGATGATGTGAGCTGCCCTGAGATGCGTGAGTAGAAGGGAGCGGCATAGAAATGTGATAAAATAAAATAAAAATAAATAAATACATGTTTCAGGGCTGCAGTGTTGCCCTATGGGTGTCCTGTAACATGTATTGTGGGTGGGTAGTGGGTGGAGAGTATCTTGTCTGAAAATGCCCTCTATATCTCCACACCCCTTTTGCCTCCCCCCCAAAGAAAACAGAAGCCCTACTACTGACCAGTGCAGTAATTTGTATCAAGAATGATATCTCCCTCCCTCTCAGTATAACTATTCCATCCCTGTAACTTCCCTACTGCTCCTCCCATAGCCTTCATATCCTGCCCCAGCTTCCTCATTAACATCCTGCTCCATGATCCTCCCCACACAGCCTACTCCCCAGTCGTCTCTCTTGTCTGTACCCCCAGTCTCGTGAAACCCTCATCCTGCCTCTCTAACCATCTTCTCAATCTATGCCAAACTCTTGCCTCCCTTCCACACCTGAAGCCCGCCCCCCCGCCCTCGATATCACTTTCTTGTAGTAGAGACAAGGCCGTGGAGTTCTCTACTACTGTGCATTATATATTAAAGACAATGAAGCGTCAAGAGTTCAAGACTAGGTTTTTAAATTCTGAGTACTCAAAATCAGGGCCAGATTTTCAAACACATTCAGCAGCTCCCATTACACCACCAGTTTCAGCTGACAAACACCTGAACATCTGAGTCCAGGTGGTAGATTTGCAAAGCTGAAACCTTCCCCATTTCTGCTCACCCTCTGTTTAATAGTGATCGTCATAGATTAAAAAGTTAACATGGGTCTTTCTGAATATCCCCAATGCAGTCTGTACGTACTATTTTATTCTAAAATAAACTGGTTGAGGCAGGGATGAAGCACATTATAATATGGCAGCCCTTTGTAATTTAAAGGGTGAGACTCTGCCACCATATAATTAGAACACTCCAAAGAGATAATTTCCATCATTATCCTGATAACCAGCCTTTCATGCCTCTCTCTTGGAGTTGTGTGATGCAGATTATTTAACTCTGCACTGACATACGTACCACACATTAGATGCTCTGCGATAATTAGGAATTCTGTTTTCCCTCTGTCTTAAGATATATATAATTCAGAGAAAGACTGTTTTAGTTGTAAAGGATTTAGGGTACTAAAATATTAAACCACAGCAGTTAAAGGGAAATGAAAGTTTAAAAATAGCTTGAAAGTGCTAGTAAAACATTAAATGGAAGGAACCGGAACGGCTTTTCTTGTAAGTGCATTTCAGCATGAACAGTTATGTTTTTCTTAAAATATGCTTCCCTGCCTAGCTTTTCATATAAATTAAACTAGGATCACAAAAGAAATTTCACGCTGCAACAGACATGGATGGGGTGAGGAACTGATAAATAACAGAATTAAGTGAAAAAAGGAGGCTACATTTTTTAAAGTGGAAAACCAATTTAGGTTTTGTATTCTTTTTGTTTTTCTTTTAAAAAAGCATGCACCTATTCAATGTGCATGGAAAAATAGTATTTTCATCACAAAGAGATATTTATGTTCACTGTCAGCTAATGAACATACACAAATGATTGTTTTGTGCATAACACAGGATGTATTTTAGCAAGTGCAATTTAATGGAAAAAGTTAGCGCTTGGGTTCTAATTTTGCCATCAGGGAACAGGAGACATCCTCACTCTCAGCTGTTCCTGTGCCAAGCCATGTCTCCTGTCCTCTATTTCCAGGTTTATACAGTCTGTTTAGGGGAATATATATAATATGTGGTATTTATATTTGTTTTATGTGTTCCCATTTTTCTAGGTTTATACAGGCAGTTGCTGAAGGGCACTGTCCGCTAGGCCACGGTCCAGCAGCTTCCAGGATGTGGGACCAGAGAGTATGTGCCAGTGATCTGCAAATCTTGGAAGACCTTCCTTCATACTCTTCCCTCCTATTTTAATCTTAATTTTGTAATGGTTTTCCTCTTAAGGTTTTAAGGGGATAAGGTGGGGGAAATGGGAATGCTATGCCCTCCTCCCCATTTCCAGCATCATAGCGTATATTCAGATGTTACGGGATCACCCTCAACCACAGTGAACCACGCTCAACCCCGCAGCAGGGCCAAAGAGCAGCTGCGCCGGCGGCGGCAGAGGCATCCCGGAAACGGGTAATGGGGAGCAAGGGCAAGGGGAACAGGGGGCAAAGGGGGGCCAGGGGCATGGGCACACACCCTGGGGGGGGCTCCCCGTGAGGCCGTCCTGACATCTAACAAACCGCGACCCCTCCCCTCCGTCTCCCCCAGACATGGAAAACGGCCCGGGCGGGCGACCCCCCCAGAGCACACTGGGCCAGCCCGGCTGGAGGTGCAGCAGGAAGGGTTGGAGGAGGAGGAGGAGGAGGAGGAGGAGGAGGGAGAAGACCCAGCATGGAGAGGAGGGAGGAAGGCATACTACCGAGGGAGCCAGTGGGGACACAAGGAGACCAGGGACTTCATTCGGATATGGGGGACCCTCGAGTACCAACTGGAGCTCGCCCTCAACCAGCGCAATGAGCAGGTCTACCGGGACATAGTGTGGGACATGGAGGAGGCGGGGCACACCCGTACAGTGGCCCAGTGCCAGTATAAGGCAAAAGAGCTGAGCAGGGGGTACAAGGCGATCAGGGACAATAACAGGAGGTCTGGGCACAGAGCCCGGACAGCCCCGTACTACAATGCCCTCAACCGCTTCCTCCACATGAAGGGTTCCAGAGTGGCCCCGCAACTGGTTGGCAGCGTGGTGGAGCAGGGCAGGGAACGTATGGAGGTACCCCCTCCCCTAGCCGCCCCCCAGTGGACACCAGCTCCAGGGCCCCGGACCCACAGGAAGACCGGCCCGGGTGCTCTGTATCCTACAGCCCCATCCTGGACAGCAGCCTGGAGACCAACACGGGCCAGGCCAGCCAGGGTGAGTCAGAGACAGGGACCCGAACCACACACAGCCGGGGCTCCCCGGGGGAGCGCTCCCACACCGAGGGCCTGGCCTCGGAGGACTCCACGGCAGACACAGATAGTGAGTACCCACCCCACAGGGGAGAGGCCTCATGCCCACAGGCCCATGATCCATTGTGGGGACTGCATGGGCCGGGAGAGGCCCAGGCAGAGACCCGGGGGCCCCATGACAGGCGGGAGGGGGGCCCAGCCACAGGGTGCCCAACAGCACCCCACCACACTGATATACCCCCCCACATTGCCCATAGGCCGTGGACCACCCCGGGACAGCACCCAGGAGAGAAAGGAGTAAGCTGCCAAGGACCCCACCCAGCAGGCTGAGGGAGCAGGTGAGGCAGCAGGTCCTGTATGGAGGACCCGCAAGGGTTCCCCGAAGGGGTACCCGGGCATGGTGAGGAGGGGGAAATGGAATGGGTCCATGGGGGTGGAGGGGTCGGGTCACATGTGAGCGGGGCTCCGGAGCCCCTGGGCTGTATGGCCTCAGGGCCAGGGGCCCACGGCTCGCTGAAGAACAACCTACTCTACCCACAGGGCAACCCCAGCAGCCAGCTACCCCAGGGCCCGTGCTTCCAGCTGAGCGCATGAGGCAGTACCGGGCATGGGTCCGCAGGCACAGGGAGGAGCAGGTGGAGGACATAGTCCGCTCCTCAGAGGAACAGGGCGAGAGGATGCTCGCAGCCATGGGCCGGATGGAGGCGGCCATCGAGCAGTCCCTGGAGTGGGAGGAGGAGCGGGACAGGAGGCTCCAGGCCAAGGTGCGTCTGGAGCGGTGCCGGGAGCGCAGGCAACACAGCAGACAGGAGAAGCTGCTCAGGGGCCTGAGGCAGGACATCCAAGCCATGGTGTGGGAGCATGCTCTCAAGATGGACAGGTGCCACGACATTGGGACCTCGCTGCTCCTGCATGCCGGCATGATGTGTGCCTATGTCATGGCAGGTGGGCCCCCAGGCACAGTGCCAGCCCAAGCACCCATGGCGGGCCCCTCCGTGGCCCTGCACCCTGGAATTCCCCCCCAGATGCCCCCACGCCCCCCAGGGCCACGCATTCACCTCCCTGTGCCTGCTGGCCTCTGGAGAGTGCAGCCACCAGGGGGGGGTCCAGAGCCTCGCCCCCCTGGCCACCCTACCAGGGCCGCCCGAACAGGAACAGGAGGTGGCCCGGAACACCTCTAGCAGCAATGACAGCGGGGGGGAGGTGAGCTCTATGAGCTCCATGGCCCTGACTGGGCACGCTTGGGGCCATCCTAGGGGCCGACAGGGGGTAGGGGTAGGGGTAGGAGGGGTAGGGCAGCGTAGGGGGGGCGGTGGTGGTGGTGGAATGGCACAACCTGTTAGGAGGGAATGGGTGTCACTGTACTCATGGGTGGTATTAAAGGTGTGTATGGTACAGTGGCTCCTGGTCTTGTATGTGGGAGACAGGGGGTTGGGGCACGCGCGGGCATGCTGGGACCATGCAGAGGAACCCCAGGGGGTGGGCCAGAGTGGTGGCCACCTCCCCTTCATGGGCGCACTCCACCGCGTGGCCCTTGGGCGCCTGGAAGCGATGTGCCAAAAACAAACCCCCCCTGGTGTTTGCGGCACCTTGGCCTTGGAGTGCTGATTAGTTGGTATGTGAGAGCTCCTGTGTTGTGCAGCTGTGCTGGGTCCGCACCCCACGCCTCGCTCTGTTGTGCTACAATGTTGCGGTCAGTGGCCGCTTTCCCTGTCCTTGGGACCCCCGGGAGGCCCCTCGGCCCCGGAAGGTGTGCGAGGCCCCAAGAGCTCCTTGCTACTCTCCCCGGGCGCCTGGACCATGGCTGCATGTCCATCCATGGGGCTCCCGCTTCACGTCCCCCATGGGGCCCCCCGTATCTGGACCTACACCGAGACCATGTCCCTCTGTGACCTGTGGCGTAGCCCTGCCGTGCAGCTGCTCCTGGGCCGGCCGGACAGCCGCTCGTCCGCCTTCGCGAGCCTGAGCTCTGGACTCCGCTACCTGGGCCACGATGCGAGCGCCCAAGATTGCCGGCTCCATGCCGAGACCCTGGGGCTGGTCCGCTTCCCTGATGGGCGCGTGCCGGTGAATAGGTGTTCGCATGTGCCCTGGTCCGGGGCTGAGACCGTGAGTGCGCTGTGGGTGTGCAGCCTGGCAGCCTTCTCGCAGTGCCTTGCGGATGGGGGCCCCGCCTTGGCCGTGTCCTACTTTGGCAGCGTTCACGGGGCGCGTGGGTACCAGCGCACCCATGTGGCAGTGTATCACCGGCTTCTGGGGCTGGGGCACCTTCATTGGCCCCCTGCTGCTGCCTGCTGTGTAATGGAGCCTTCTGCAGTGGAGCTGTCGGCACTGGGGCGGGTATGGTCCCGTCCGGATGTCCAGTTGGGGCTGTCTGTGCATGACCCCTTCAAGGCTTACTACCTGATTGCCCACCACATGTCCGAGCTGGGATACTGCCGGGGCATGATCCATTGGCCCCACCTGGTTTATCGGGCCGGGAACCCTGGGTCCGGGCCCCTCGCTGCCCACAACGGCTGCCTGTGAGTCCCTGGGTCCCTCCCAGGCCCCCTCGTGTCCTGGGCCATGTGGGCTTGGGCACCTGCCTGTGGGCCGGACCCCGGTACCTTCGACCACCCTGCTGTCCCTGCCTTGCTGCCATGAGGCCACTGTCCCTGTGTGCTGCTGCTCCGGCTGTGTCACTGGGCCCCCTCTGGGCTGCTCTTCTCCTTCCTGGGTTGCTTGTGTGACCCGGGGGTCCGGGGCCTAAGGACTGACCCTCCTGAACTCCTTCACTGATGGGGCCACCCATCCTTGGACCTGCTGTGCTGGACTGCCTCTCCTGGCTGCCGTTCCTTTGCCCCTCAGTGGGATGCCTTGACTGCATGTGCCTCCTGGGCCCTTCCCGGCCGGTTCCCTGTGACACCGGGCCGCCCGCTGTGACATTCGCCTGAGCTGCAGGGCCCCCCCTTTCCGGGACTGTGTGTTTGCTGTGGGGGGTGCCCATAGGGACAGTTCTGCTGCGGGGTGTGCTGTACCTGGTGCCGGTGTCCTGCCCTGCCCCTGTGCCCGTTCTTCCCCTCTTCCCGGTCCCGCATCCCCCCTACCCCCTCCCGCAGAGCCTGGCCTGCCTTCCCTGGTGTCTAGTTGCCCTTGTACCCCCCTTCCCTGTCTTTGCTGTCCTCTGTGCCTGCGTGTGTGTGGGGGGGATTGGGCCGGCATGTGCTGTTGCTGTGGGTGCCCCCAAGTCCCCGGTGTGTGCGTGCGTGTGTGTGTGTGTGCTTGCTGTGTGTGGAACCTGTGCGCTTGTTTTCTGTCTCCCTCTTCCCCCCCCCTTCCCGTTTCCCTGGTGTGGGTGTTCCCTTTGGTGCCTTTTCGCTTTGTATGCCCTCAGGCGGCCATGTCTGTGTCCCGCCCCTCCCCGAGGGATTCTGGGTGTGCTTGCCATGGCTGGGAATTGACGTAACATCTGTTGCGCTGCCCCGGTCTGTGATCTGGCGGATTGATTCCCATCCGTGGTCCAGGCCCAGTCACGTCTGTTCGGGGCTTTTTTTGGCCCCGGGGGGTGGTTGATGTCTTCACCCCCACCGGGAATCCACTGTGGTGAACTGGCAGCCCGTAACATCTGAAATCACCCATAGTTAAGGCACTCAGCTACATCCCTGAAGACTGTAGGTTCAAGTCCTGTTTGGACTCACACTGGAAATAGTCACCTCCAGTCCACCCGGTTGTGAATTGCTACTTGACTTATTGGATTGAGGAATCCAATGGCCATTGAACATGATGCTAGCCACATCACTTCCTTGTGTGCCTTAACTGCACCAGCCCAGTGGGCCAACTAAGTGACTTGGGATGGACTTTGGCAATGACAGGGGTCAGTGAATATGGAAGAGCTTCTTGACTGAATGGGAAGATTAGGTGGGAAGGAAACTCCCGCATGTGAGATGCCAGGGTGTGGGAGCAGGTAGTATGAAAATGGGGTCTAGAGCATTGGGTTTGGGGAATATATATAATATGTGGTATTTATATTTGTTTTATGTGTTTCTATCTTTGTGAGTCCTCTGATCTGTTGGATAAGGATGGGATATAAATCAAAAGCAACAGCAACAATAACAATATAGTCATGTACTCCTCCTTGTCTATGATTCTGACTTCATTACAAAGATTCAGTCTAGGGTTATAGTTGCCCAGGAACAAAAGTTGTGTCGTGTCTTCACTAGAATGTTCAATAATTTAATTAAGCATGTTTAAACGTGATTGGAAATTCAAGCACAGACTTACTTTACGAGGTGCTTTGGTTAAGATGAGACATGTCAAAGGTGATTGAAAATAACTGCCAAATGCTAGGTCAGCCTTTCTTTGGGGTCTCTAATTCTCTGACCCATTTCTCTATCTGAAGAAAATTGAACTGCTGCTCTATTAACAATGAAGCGATTGTCTTTCTAATTAACCAGAATAAATTATTTCTATAAGAGCCACTTGCATAGAAATATTATAGGAAACAATTAGTATCAGAAAAATGCTAGTTAACTGTTTCAGAGATTAAGCTTTAAAGACATTACCGGATATGGAAGGGAGTAATCATTTCTCTAGACCAGCTCTGACACTACTTTAAATTTTCTCCAAAGTCAAATGAAGGAGTTCACTCTAATAGCTTGAAAGTATCTTTGTTTTAAACAGCATATATGTTTACTGCAATGTCAGCTGTAGAGTAATTGTGCAAGCTGTACTTGCCCCAACACCCCCGGAAGAAGACAAGCACACACGTTTGGGGTTAAAAGTCCACACTTTTATTGATGTTATTAAAGTTGGGGAGGGGGCATTCTCCCTCCTGGGTCCAGCCTGGACTAAATGTATTAACTAATTTTCTAACAACTAACTGAAACATCTAACGTGTGCGGTCCGATGTCTCTCGGTACCGCGTAACTTTAACTACTGCTAGGTCACTCTCATTCCAGCCACCCTGCTGGTCGGGAAGGTACGGGACCTCTCATGACCAAAGTAGGAGGGAGGCGGCGGCGCCACTGGGACTGCCCTCTGCCCTTCGGTGTACAGCTCGCCCCTCCCTTCTGGGCCTGGGTTGGAAGCTGACTGCCCCTGCTCTAGCTTCGCCCATGGCCCCATCTCGTAAGGAGATGACTTAATGAACCACTAAATCTACTGAAACCTGTTCATTATTAATCACCTGGACCCCTGCTAGTGCAACAAAGAAATACTGTTGAGCACATCCAGCCTCTCCCTATTTGCCAATTGTAATCAACATACACCGTGAGGAAGGTGAAAAAGCGCCAGGACCTTAAGCCAATCAGGCCTGGCAGAAAAAATTCCTTCCCAGCCCCTGTAAAGGATGGCCAGCAAAGTAAGCCCACTGTGTATAAGGGAGGGTGGGTGCTTCCTCTCTCCTTGCCATCTACAACGCGACTGGCTCCTTCCAGCTACGCCCCAAGATGGTGACTTCCAAGTCTCGCCTCAAGAGACTTGGCTCCCTGCACTCAGAAACGCCATGGCGGCACCCGAGGACTCTCCCGCCTGTCTTCTCCCGCTCGGGCAGGGCAAACCCCGCTCCCTCGTACACCGCCCCCCCTCCAAGGTAGGAAGGGGGTGGGTGGGGAACGGTGATACTGCAGTTAACTCTATGTAATATTTAATTTCCACTATTTGGATCCTCTACTACCCAAACTGAAACTAGTGATTTTCTGGTTGTCTAATAGTTTTGCTTTTGGCAGGACATTCTGCTATTGGTTGACAGAAACTTTTCAATTAGTGATGTCTGAGGTTTTATAAATTAAAAATGCTTACTTTTTCCACCCACTAATTCTCTTTCCCATATGAGAGATGAAACCTATGGGCTGATTCCTCAGCTGATTCCTGTCCACTCCGCACCAATCCCCAGGGCTGTGCTGGCATGAGAATTGTTACCAAGGAATTTTGTCAACCACAGTCTGCTGACTGTGATTATGCTGCACAATGTTGCCTCCTGCAGGAATGAGGATTTGGCACCAACTTAAGTCTAACGCACCACCTCAGTGTGCAAGTAATGTGCAAGTAACCCTTTTGTGCACTGGAAGTGGACCCTTTGGAATTTGACCTCCCTACTACTGATAGTTTCTATAGTATTACTAAGCATATGCAGCACTTTACAGTCACAGATTTTTGGAGACAGGTCCCTGCCAAGTGGGTTTACACTCGGAGATGGATAAGGATGAGGGGAACACACAGGGAAAGAGCAATTAGGTCACATAAGCATTCCTGGTGACTTCACAACCCTGAACTACATTCTAGTCCCTAAAGAGCTGGCTCAATTGGGGGGGTCGCAAGTGCACTTTTAATTGCCTATTTAAACACTTTTGATAAGTAAATAGGGGCATTTGAAATGAAAAACAGAGAGAAATCTAATGAGAACTCCTCTTACCTGCGGTAGAGACTGGGTGAAAACAGACATGCACGTAACTCCGTTTTAACAGCATGTTGCAGGGCTGTATTGGCACCCTATGCAACATGCATAAGAAATGTTAAAGTGGTATTAAAGCAGAGTTAAGGTGCACGTCTGTTTTCACCCTCTGATGCATACTGCCAATAATGCTATGGCCTTGCTTCCTGTTGCTGCATTCAAGTGGCACAGTCCTCACTCATCCAGGTGTGCAATAATGAGAGGCATTATTGCATATCCCCCCCACTCTCACTTGTGCATGCAATGTTACTCTGCAGAGCCCCATAATGCTTCTCCACATGGCAAAGTGCAGCCTGACTGTTTGTGAGTAACTCCCAAGTACAGAGATGCGTTCTGAACACCCACATTGCAGACAACGTCTGTTGAATGTGATTACACTGAACAATGTTGCCTCCTGCCAGGAATGAGGATTTGGTAGGGATGGGCGAACAGATCATGGTTCGGTTTCGGCCGTTTGGTTCGGTTCCATTCAGTTCAGGTGTTCAGGTTGTTCGCCGAGTTTGTGTTCGGCCATTCAGTTTGGTCAAGTTGGGTTCGGCCGTTCGGAAAAAGTATTGCGAGAGTCTGTGATCGCGCAGGAAACCAGAAAATTGAGTGCGTGTGGGTGAGAGCGTGTGTGTGTGTGGCTATTCGGTTTGTGTGCTCTGTGTTTGGTTTGGCTGGCTGTGTTTGTTTGGCGTGTTGTTGGTGAGTGTCGGTGTGGTGGGTTGACTGTGTTTGTGTGGCTGATGTTGGTGGTTGCTTCTTTAAAAAAAAAATGAAGAAGAATGCAGTGAAGAATCCCCGGCTGGGGGCCAACTTTAAGCTCGAGGATATAGGAGGAGGAAGAGGTCGCTGCCCCTAGACCTCTGGTGGTGGTGCCCGGCTCCTTGGATGGGGAGAAAATGGCGGACTCAGGAGGTGCTGCCAGGTTTGTAAACTTTTTTAAAAATTTGAGGACAAGAAAGGCTCTATCTGTTAGAGCAAGCTCACTGGCATGTGGGTGGGTGCGTGGGTGGTGGGCATCAGTCAGGCACAAAGAGTGGGCATCAGCAGGTGGCAGCGGATGTCTGCCACAGAGAGAGAGGGTACTGTAGTGTGGGGGGCTCTTGAACGAGCAGCACCACCATCCAAATATGTGCCGGGCTAGCAAGGAACTCCACTCTCCAGTTGCCATCCCATTCCCTACGCACCCCCAAATAAGGACAGGGTCTTTCGAGCCAGGGTCACATCTCCCGTTGCCATTCTTAGCACCCCAAGGAGGGCAGGGTTTGCATGTGCCAGCCAGGGCCTTTCTAGTTGCAATCCCTAGCATCCCCTAGCACCCCAAGGAGGGCAGGGTTTGAACATGCCAGCCAGGGTCTCTTCATTGCCAATCCAAGCACCCCAAGAAGGGAAGGATTTGCACGTGCCAGCCAGGGCCTTTCTTATTGCAATGCCTAGCATCTACTAGCACCCCAGGGAGGGCAGGATTTGCACATGGCAGCCAGGGTCACATCTTGCATTGCCATCACTACTAGCACCTCAAGGAGGGCAGGATTTGCATGTGCCAGCCAGGGCATTTCTAGTTGCAATCCCTAGCACCCCAAGGAGGGAGGACTAGAGGCATCATCATAAATGCATGATATTACTTTGGTGTTCTTAATGTGTTCCCATTTCAGAGAGGAATCTGATGCCAGCCCCAGTGCTGGTGCCAGACCTAGGAGGACCCTTCGGCGGAGCTCACTAGTAACACCCCCAGTCCACTCCACAGGTGGGTGGACAAGGTCAGATGTCTGGAGGTTTTATGACAAGGGCGACGGAATCACCACATGCAAGGTATGGCACAGGGACTAGAACAACAGGGAATGAATTTCCCTATGACCTGTTAGGAATGGAAGTTCCCCCTGCAGAGAGAGATTGGACACCCAGTCCACCCACCTGTGGAGACAGAATGCAGGCAGGGCTTGACAGACCATTGGTCTGACACAGTATGGCACTTCTTATGTTCCTATATTTGTATGCTCTTTTTAGATCTGCCCCAAAAGATTCTGGCTTCAGAGGGAGGGGACCACATCGGGATTCATTGCCCACATCGAAAAAACGCATGGCAGGAGAGTGAGGTGGCAGGTGGAGGACTCTGGTGTGGTCATGGAGCCTCAGCCTCAGCACCAGAAGAAGTGGGGGAAGGCAACTCAAAAAAGACGACATGTAAGCCCTTTCCCCCCCTCCCCAGCCTCAATGTGGAGACCCCCGGGCCCCAGGAATCTTCTGAGGCCAAGGCCTTTCAGGCCGAGTTGGAGAGGCCCACCCGGGACTTCATGGCCAGCCTGAAGATGACAGCAGCCACCATGTAAAACCACCTGGTGGAGCAGTTCCATGCGGTCCAGGTGGAGAAGAAGAAGGTGGAGGCGTACGGCCCGTACGTCTCTGCCGAGATGGAACGCCTGGAATTATACCACCAGGCACTCTCCAGGTGGCATCGAGATGTGGAAGGGGCTGTGGAGTTTGCCGTGGCCAAGGCTATGAGTTGCAAGAGTCCCCTCAGCCCTGTGCTGTGCCCCAATGGCTGTTGCCTTTCCCCCAAGTCCCAGGGGACAGGCCCAGAGACTAAAAGTTTAATTTATAAGTTTCCTTTCAATGTTTGCTTTGGATTTCAGAATGTTGTTGTTGTTTGTTGTTTAAATAGTTTTAATAAAAGTTGTTGTATTTCTTGTTATGAGCTTTGTTTGTTCCCTCCAATCTTTTATCCCTATGTGTTGTGGTTCTGGCTGACAGGTGGCAGAATCTCATACAGTTTGTCGATCCCTACCAGTAGCACCTGCCACCCCATGTACCGTAGTTATTAACCCAAAGATGTGCTGTGCCAGCATCAGGGTCTCAACTTGGAGACAGACCCCCAGGAGGTGCAGGGCTTGTGTTTGTGTGGGTGGGTGTGACAGAGAGAAAGAGAGACAGGTTCCTTGGCAGCAGGCAGCAGGCAGCGGGAGCTGGTGGTCAGAGGGGCTTTTATTTCCAGCAGCTTCAGTGGGCATCCACGAGTGGATGGGGAAGAGTAGGCTGTGGGCCAGGGGGATTAGGCTGGCATGTTGGCACTGGGCTTCTGGATGCAGAGGAATGTAATGCGGCCCCCAGTGACTGGAATGATGGTCCCAGAATCTAGTTTATGGTTCCTGGGATGGGCGGGCATGACTTATTCAGGGATAGTGGAATGACAGCCTAAAGTCTATCGGGGACACTTCATTCAATCATGCGATAGGTGGAAGCAGCAGGTACAGGAACGCACACAGGCAGGCAGGCACATATAATACATTGTGTTAAATTCCATCTCACTATGGTAGGTTTGCTCTGTGCTGGATGTGGGCAATGGGCATTGGGCGCATGAGTACAGATGGGAGTTCTTCCTGGTTCTGGCAGGTGGCAACCAGGGTAGCTGGATACATCTACCTCTCCCCCTCCAACCCCCATCTCTCTCTTTCTAGAGAGGAACCTCTCTCTCTCTGGCCATATGCTGCTGGTGACAGCATTGGTGGGATCGTGTCTGTCTCTCCTTCTAGCAGTTGAGAGACTTTTTCTCTCTTATTTATCTCTCTCTCTCGCTCTCTCTTTCCATGAACAGCAGGTTGCGTAAAGAAAAGTTGGAATGACAGAACACCATGAGCGGAATGACAGGGCACAAGAATCCTGAGGTTGGGTCCTGGGACTGGAGTAGCAACTACTAGATATTGGCCACAGTCCTCCCTGCCAGTAATTAAGGCCTCAGAACCCTGATGATGGGTCCTGGGGCTGGAGTGGCTGTTTCTTGATGCAGTTGAAAATTGGCTCTCTGTGCGAGGAATGATGACCCCAGACCAATGACGTTGGGTCCTGGGGCTGGAGTGGCAGCTTCTAGATATTGGCCACAGCCCTCCCTGCTGGTACCTTGACCCCAGAACCCTGATGGTGGGTGCTGGGGCTGAAGTGGTTGTTTCTTGATGCTGTGGAATGACAGCGCCCTGTGTGAGGAATGATGGCCCCAGACCCATGATGGTGGGTCCTGGGGCTAGAGTGGCAGCTTCTAGGTATTGGCCACAGCCTTCCCTGCCTGTAACTGAGATCCAGAACACTGACGGTGGGTCCTGGGGCTGGAGTGGCTGTTTCTTGATGCAGTGGAATGACATTGCCTCTCTGCGAGGAATGATGGCCCCAGATCCATGATGGTGGATCCTGGGGCTAGAGTGGCACCTTCTAGATATTGGTCACAGACCTCCCTGCCAGTAATATAGGCCCCAGAACCCTGATGGCGGGTCCTGGGGGTGGAGTGGCTGTTTCTTTTTTATATCTATCAATCTCTACACTAAATCTAACTACTATTAACTATTCTAAAACCTATTGAACTAAATGGAATATCCTAATAATTAACTACAAAGGTCTTGTCCTACAAACACACTGTATCTCTGTCTATCTCTATAACTAAGCTAACTACTATGTATATATATATGTAGGTCCCGAAGAGGAAACCTGCATTTTACTGGGATTAATGAGCAAGGGGGGGCAGAAATAGCAAGCGAAGTGATTAGAAATCTGCTTAAAGAGAATTTCCCAGACAAAGAACTTTTTCATGTGGCAGGTACAGACAGGGCCCATAGAGTGGGACCTAGAAGAGCGGGAAACACAGCCCCCCCTCGCCCCATCATTGTCAAATTTACAGAATTTCAGTTAAAAGAGCAGATTTTATGGCAAGCACGTAAAAAACAGAAGATCACATTTAATCAGAGAGCAGTAAAGATCCAACCAGATTATGCCTCTGATACAATGAAAAAAAGATTAAAGTGGTCAAGATATTTTCCTGTTTTATTGAGTAAGAACTTTATGCCAAGATTGATTTTTCCAGCAAAAATGATGATCACGAGTGAAGGGAAAAAGAAGATTTTTGCAAACACAGAAGAACTGGATGTTTTTTTGGCCTCGTTGCCTGCAGCAGTGAACACTCAGGCAAATGGACAATAATCTGTGTAAGGTTTAAAATGTTAAACTGTTAAACTGGAAAATGTTTTGGGTTCTTAATTGATGTTATTATCCTTTATGGCAGAGGGGACAAGAAAGTTAAAAGAAAGTAAATAAATTGAAAAAAAGAGCTTTGGGGGGAGTCAGGTGGAGCATAAATGTGCTTCATCAGAAGGCAAATAGCCCCCAGAGGATCTCCAGGGAGGAGGGAGAGAGGTACTGTTGGGGTGAGGGGGGGAGGGGGAAGGGAGGGGGGGGGAAAGGTGAAGGGGATTTGTCAAGTTGATAATCATCCATGTCCTAAAAACATAAAGAAGGGAGGTGAACGAGGAGGCAAGGGCAACCAGGAATTGGAAAAAGAAAAGACAAGGAAAAGAAAAAGAGAAAGCCATAGAAAGAGAATCAATCCATTTCAAAAAGAAGTAAATGGGGCAGGTGTTCTGCTCTGGAGGGAAATGGCACTGGAACTAATAAAGTTAAGAGACTGTGTTCATGGGGGAAATTAAGACTTTAACCCTAAATGTGAGGGGCCTCAACTCCCCTCAAAAGAGAAGGAGGGTAAGGGAGCTGCTAGAGAATCTAAAAATCGATGTTTTCTTTATTCAGGAGTCACACCTTTTAGAAAGGGATGTGCAGAGGTTTACTAATAAAAATATAGACAGTTTGTATGCTTCTTGTGCATGTAAGAAGAAAGCGGGGGTTATGATTGGATTTAGGAAAAACAGCTCTTTCAAATTGGACAAGATGATAAAGGATAAGGAGGGGAGATTCCTATTTTTGACAGGGGAATTAGATGATACCTTGGTCACCCTAGTAAATATATATGCGCCAAACGAAGGGAAAGCAGCCTTCTTCCAGAAATACTTGCAACTAGTGGCAGATAATGCGAAAGGGATGTTAATTGTGCAGGGTGATTTTAATACAACTCTCTCTGACTTAGATCACTCAAGAATAGGTGAGCCAGGAAACTTTCAGAAGGGAATGGGAAACCTAGTACAGTCAATAGGATGGACGGATGTCTGGAGATATTTGAATGGTAAAACAAAAGATTATACTTTTTATTCACAGTTACACAACAGCTATACCAGAATAGATTTAGTGTTCCTGGCAAATACAGACACACATAAATGCTTAAAGTCATTCATTCATCCTGTAATTTTTTCAGACCATAACGCAGTGATCACTTCCTTAAGGTTAGGGGCTGAAAACAAAGAAAGGATCAGAACATGGAGGTTGAGGAGAGATATACTTAAAAGTGATAGATATAAGGAGCAAATAGAAAAAGAATTAATGGAATATTTCGAACTAAATGAGGATTCAGTCTCCTCACCAGCGATTCTCTGGGAAGCAGCCAAGGCTGTTATAAGAGGGAAACTGATTGCAATGCAGACCAAAATTTCTAGAGAAAAGAGACAACAAGATAAGGAATGGTACGCGAAGCTGCAGAAATTGGAAGCCCAAAACAAAGCAACCCCAACAAAAAACCTAAAAAAAGAGATTAGTAAAATTAAGGACATAATTAATGGAATAGAATTAGAGAGGGTTAAAGGCCAAATTCACAGAATGAAGCTATACTTTTTTGAGGGAAGCAATAAAGCAGGGAAGCTGCTTGCTAATATAATAAAGACTAAGCAGAGAAGGGCGTACATAACAAAAGTTATAGATAACCAAGGGAAAGTGGTTAAAGAACCTGAGAAGATCCGGGAGGTTTTTTTAGAATTCTTTAAAAAAATTTATACCACCCAAAATCCTGATGAGGAAGAAATCAATGTTTTTTTGGATAAAATAGAGAACCCAAAATTAAATGGAGATCAAAGGGCCTTCCTAAACAGCGAGATTACTGACTTGGAAGTGCAGGAAGCAATAGCAGAGACCAAAAAAAATAAAGCAAACGGACCAGATGGTTTCCCTAATGAATTCTATAAAGTATTTGCAAAGGTGTTGGTCCCCAGGTTGACATGGGTATTTAACAATATATTGATAACCAGGGATATGCCACAGAACTTCTACAAGGCAGTGATCTCTTTGATACCCAAGCCAGGTAGGCCGCAAGAACAATGTGGGAGCTATAGGCCAATATCACTGCTCAACACAGATTATAAAATCTTCGCAAAGATCCTGGCTAACAGATTGAGAGCAATAATTCCTGAAATAATCCACAAGGATCAAACAGGTTTTATCCCTGGTAGGCAGGGGAAGGACAATGTGCGTAAGACACTCAACATAATATATGCACTAAAGAAACAAAAGGAAGCAGGCATGATTATATCAGCAGATGCTGAAAAAGCTTTTGATTTTTCTGAAACCAAATTTTTGTTTAGCAGCATGAGGAAGATGGGATTCCAGGGGAATTTTATGACCTGGATAGAAGCAATTTACAAGGAGCCAGTCTCAAGGTTAATAATAAATGGGGATTTGACTGATAACTTTATTTTGGAAAGAGGAACGAGACAAGGATGCCCCCTATCGCCATTACTTTTTAATTTATCACTAGAGGTACTGGCGAATGCAATCAGACAGAACAAGCTAATAAAAGGGGTCAAAATCGGGGGAAATGTTCAAAAGTTAGCACTATATGCTGATGACCTGCTGTTATCTGTAACTGATCCAGAAAACTCTGTGCCAGAACTAATAAAGGTGATTGAGCAATTTGGCAAAGTATCTGGATATAAGGTCAACAGAGAAAAATCTTTTGCTATGATTTTTGGCCAGAATCGTGAGCAAGAGCAGCACTTGACAGACCTGTCACCCTTCCCGATAAGTGAAACAGGCTTAAAATATTTAGGCGTGATTATCCCTAAGAATTTAAAAGAGCTTTATGCTACAAATTTTGCCCCACTAATTAAAAAATTAAAGAAGGAAGTCAGGCCATGGCAGAAATTGATGATTTCATGGATGGGCAGGATTAATTTATTTAAAATGATGATAGTCCCTAAAATTCTTTACAATATGATGGCGCTTCCTATCCCCCTCCCAGAAGAATTTTTCAAAGAGATAGATATATTGATTAAGGATTTGATTTGGAACGGGAGGAAGCCAAGAATTAAGAAGGCGGCTATTATGAGGACCAAGGACAAAGGGGGAATAAATTTTCCGGATATGAAGTTATATCATAAGGCGGCAGCAATGTGTGCCTTGCCAGAATGGTACCAAGAAACAGATGTTTCAAATTGGGTGAAGTTAGAAAAGAGTCTACTTGGGGTCCAATCCTTAAAAGATTTGATCGTAGACAAAGGCAAATTGAATAAGCAGGAAAGGAGAGAGCATCCCTTTGCGGGTATGTTAATAAAAACTTGGAATGAGACTCAAAGGAAACTTAGGGCCAAGATAGGGGCGTCACCGTATACCCCTATTGAGTCATTATATGTGAAGGAGCTAAACCTAGCTACTGGACTAAGGAAAAAATTAAGAGATGCAGGAATGTCCAGAGTGCAACAACTTTTCGAAAAAAGGGAATTTTTATCATTACAAAAGCTAGAAAATATGGTGAGGAATAAAGTGGACTGTTTCCAATTTCTGCAGCTTAAAAGTGTCTATACTTCCACTGACAAAAAAGAATGGTGCAGAGAGCCAAACAAACTAGAAGAGCTTTTATTTAAAAAAAGCAAAGCAGCAGGAAGACTCGGTAAAATATACAAGGAATTGAAGAGGTGTAGTTATAAGAAGCGGGTAACATACCTAGAGAGGTGGGAGAAGGATTTAAAATTGAGTATAGGAGAAGTGGAGGAAAAAAGGATCTGGGGACACATGCATAACTGTGCTTCCGCAATGGAGGTTAAGGAAATACAAATAAAACTAATAACAAGGTTTTATCTGACCCCAATGAGGTTAAAATACATGGGTACAGGAGAAAAAGGAACTTGCTGGAAAGGATGTGGGGAGCAGGCAGATTATGTTCATTGCTGGTGGGGATGCAGCAGGGTAAACTGGTTTTGGGGGAAAATATGGAAAATAGCTAACGAAATGACTGGAGAGTTGATTCCTTTTAAGCCAGAAATAGCTTTGCTAGGTCTACTCCCAATGGGAATAAAGATCAAAGAGCATCAGAGCTCGATAAAGACCTTATTCTTGGCAGCGCTGAACATAATAGCCAAGCACTGGAAATCAGATGAAGAGCTGTCAGAAGGGGAATGGATTCAGAGATTATGGTATCTCTTCAGCTTGGAGAAGTTACAAGCCAGGATACACAACAAGGAAGCGGATTTTACAAAAGTATGGACGCCAATCATATGTACACTGGAGAACAAGTCATCACAACATGAAGATATGAGAAAACTGATTGAAACTTAATGCGACAGTCTGACAATCAAAAAGGAAATAGAACACTATAGAATAAGCAAGGAGATGAACATTTGGTAAAGGAAGATGTAAAAGGGACATGGATGTTAAGGTTGTTGTTTCATATTATAGGTAAACTGGGTTGTTTTTTTTTTGTGGTCAATGTTTATAGGTTGCTGTCACTCATATATAGGTTAGAGAAATGTACAGCATAAGGTATGACAGTGGCAATTGTAATGATTGTTTGTCAAACATGGAAATTAAAATAAATAAATAAATTTAAAAAAAAAAAAAAGTTTTAATATTAATTCCCTTCCTGTTTCACAGTCAAATATCAGTGTGATATCTATTAATAAATATTTATGATCAGTGATAAACCATCACTCGACACTGATGAAAAAAAAAAAAAAAAAAACAGAGGAAGGGAATCAGGGATGTAATAAGAGGGAGGGGGAAAGGATTCAATGGAGCGGGGAGGAAGGAAGGAAGATTGAACACACGGAGAGGTAAAAACATAAAATAACACCTAAATCTATCTAATGTAATCTAAATAAATGATAATATGGAGGTAAATGGGTTGTATGGGTGAAATTGGAGGAGAATGGCAATGGATTAGGAATAGGAAGAAACAAAAACTGTTGGGAGAGAGATACCGTCTGAAATGCCTGCTGTTCAGGAACAGTGACTAGCTCAGAAGGTGTTGGGAAGGTGGGAGGCAATCAGTTTTGTTTCTTGCTGCGTCCACCTCACCATAAGCCCCATTGGTTCCGTGCAGCCTAGCCCGTGGCCAATCGCGGACTGCGAAGTCAGTGGTCTGAGGCGAAAAAGGATGGTGATTTTGGGCAGGCTAGCTACTACTCCAAACCTCTCCACCCCTGGTGCCGGGAAGTCTGCTCCTCAGCTGACTCTCCCTCCCTGTCACATTTTGCCTTCCAGTGACATGTTTTTGCCACCCCAACTCACCCGAACGCGATCCAAACTGACCAAATTGTTCGGTCATTTTGACGTTCGGAATCTAGTTCGGTTCAGTCAGTTCATGTTCAGATTTGGATTCGGTCATCCGAACAGGCTGCGTTCGGGCTGAACTCCGAACCTCTGAACCGCTTTCGCCAATCCGTAGGATTTGGCACCAACTTAAGTCTAGCACAGCACCTCAGTGTGCAAGTAATGTGCACAAGGATGAATGAGGATTGCATCAGTTTCCAATGGAAACCTAGCAAAAGATTGGTGTTATTGTCCTCACTTAAGGAAGAGGGATGGCCCCAAAAGAAAGGCAGGGAGGAAAATGGGAGAGTTTCCAAATTCTTCGTACAGGTAACCTCTTGGAGATTTCCTTAAAGTAACACTCAGCACTATTAGACATCTGTGTGTGTGTGTGTATAAGTGGCTTTTTAAAAGACAATATCTATAATAAGGATAGAGAAGTTTGTAACTCTTTAATGCAGCAAGGAAGACAAAGCATGGACCGAGTAACTGGAAATTAAAATGAAACAAATTCAAGTTAGAAACAAGTCAGCAATTTATAACAATGAAAGTGACTGGCCATTGGAACAGGCTACCAAGAGAATTCATGGATTCTCCACCACTTGCAGTCTTCACATCAAGCAGGGACCCTCTTCTTGTATATTTTTTACCTAAACATAAGCCCGTGTTCTTGACTAGAGCTGAAAAAACTGCATGGTTATTCTCATGAAGGAATGTCCAAAATGATCTTTTTTACACTGCAAACTCTGCTGGTTTCTTCTCTAATTGTTCCATATTCCCATCTTCAGTTCCTCATTCTTTTTGTTTGCATTGTTATTTTGTTCTTCTCTGTTCAGTATTTTTGTGACTTTCTGATGCTTACATCACACAGATGGGCTAACCGCATTCAAACATTTTGAAAAATCCACCAAAATTTTTTTAACACACAGTGCCTACTAACAAAATGCTGAAATGAATGAAATAAGTGATTCTTCAGCATTTGGTGCTTCAAAGTAAACAAAATGCCAAATACCAAATACGTAAGTGATGTGAAATAGATGAAGAACCAAAATAAGGATTTCAAATTGCGGATGAAGATGGAAATGAATCCCATTTTCGTATTTGTTTAACTAAAACAATGGGTGTTTTTACACACACATTTCTCCTGCATGTTTGCTGTTACATCCTGAACTTTCTGTGTGTCTAAATCACTCACCCAAATCTCTTTGAACTTCTGTGTAGAACCTCTCCCAGAACCTTTGTGTGTAAAACGTTTCCCTGGTAAACTGCTATGCTCGAGGCAGCTGTGGTTACTTGGTTACCATGACAACCCCTCACATCTACAGCTGCAGCTACTTTAGGTTGCCTCAGGGCAGTGTATGTATGTGCAGATTGCATCCAGGAACTGCCTCAGGGAAGTGTGTGTGTGTGTGTGTGTGTGAGAGAGAGAGAGAGAGAGAGAGAGAGAGAAACGAATGCATCCGGAACTTACTTGTGGACTTGTAAACCCAGAAGATTGAAAAACCAGCACTTTTAAAGGTGTTTGTAAAAATGCCCACTGAGAGTATACCAAATTTGTCAAATTTATTTGCTTCAGCTTCAGTCCTGACACAGTGATAAGTACAGGATAGTAACGAGTTCTACAGTATACAGAAGGTCAGACAAGATTATATCAGTGACTTTTTCTTCAGACCGCAAACATGTAAGAAACACTTGAAACAAGCCAAAGTGAAGGCATCAGCATTGAGATCAGGCTAATTTGAACTTCATTGGTCATCTGTGAAGGTTGGGTGATACCTGGAGTGCTACAGGTCCACTCCTGTCGAAACAATGCAACAAAGGATTGGAGGAATTCCTTGGCCCAACCCCCACATGCCTCAGTAAAATTCAGTGCAGTTTGAGGGATGCAAGAAGGTGCAGTTCAAGTTAACATCGGTTCTTTGTTGGATGGATGATAATTTAAAAGTACGTACATGTTTGGGTCTGTTTGCGTGTACATGTTCTTCCTATTTATTACCCAATATGTTTACTTTTCCACAATGGTTTTGTACCATGAATGTTTGAACCATGTATTTTGTATTAATTATGATGTGCATTCATCCAGAACAGGGCAGAACCCCAGTTCTAGACTCGCCATATCCAGAAACTCACTGGATGACCTTGGGCCAGTCATTATTCTCTCAGCCTACCCTACCTCACAGGGTTGTTGTAAGGATTAAAAAGTTGTGTTAATTATATGTAAAGCGCTCTGAGTGCCATGGCAAGAGTGCACTATATAAAAATAAAGATTATTATGTAACTATTGACAAAGATAACCTACTTCTCAGTTACTATAGGATGTTACATGAATGAGTGTTTTGTTTCCATGTTATATCTGTTATATCTATTATACACTATCTGTGTATTTTAAGCCAGTTCTCCAAAGTTTAGAACTATGCTAATATATTTTCTTAATGAAAGAAAATGTCTGCGTTTCAGAGGAGTACATTGAATTTTTAGTAATTGGGGGAAGAAAGGGGAGAGCAGGTGAAGGAAATGATAACCAGTTGTACATTGGAAACCACTGGTTCAATGCAGCAAATACACATTGATACACATAGTTAAAACAAATGCAAAATCTGGAAAATTCATCCACAAAAAAATATGCAGGATGTGAAATTGCATTTCCTTCTCTAAATATATAATCTATCACCAAACCATTACAAGAATTGTCTCTGCCCCTCCCCCCTCATTCTGGGAGTGGGGGGTGGTAGGCCCCTTATCGCACCTGCCTGAGGAGGAGGCAGGATGGGGAATTATTCCCACCTCGGGGTTTTTGCACGACCCTGGAGGTGGGGAAAAGGCGGCTGCACAGCAGGCAGGTGGAATCTGGAACCCCGCCGAGGTTGCTAGGCAGCCCCGGCGAGTCAGGATAGGTTGATGTGGACCATGTGGGCCTTGCCCAACTGGACAGGGCATACCATTTAGCAGTTGCAAAAGGCTTACAGCCCCAGTTGCGGGCTGGAGCCAGAAGAAACTGCAGTGGTACGAGACGCTGCTGCAACAAGAAAAAACACAGATGACAGCTACATGGCTGCCTGCCAGACTCTGAGACCTCAGGCAAGGCAGGTAGGGCCATACTGTTCCCCACCCCCACCCCCATGAGATTGGGAAAACAAAAATGAATGCTGCTGCCACCGCTAGAAGTCAGCAGCATGGGGCTAGGCAGGCAGAGACACCTGCCCTAGCTCCCGAATACCCCCCCCCGAGTGGCAGGGGCAGACATGGAGTCTCCTCTGGGGCCCCCCATTTTCTCAGCAGGCCAAGTGGGCCCATGACCATTGGGGGACCCGGGGGGTGGATGCCCCATCTATGACAGGCTTGCTGGGTATGAGGCAGTGCTGAGGGAGTTCGCAGTGGGGGGAATAGGCTCACGCCCCAGACCATTTGCTGTGGGCATGTTGCCCTTCTCCTCCCTCCCCCCGGCCCCTAGTTGCATGGCCAGCAGGTGGATTAGGGGCCTTCCCCAGCTGCCCCATGACTGCAGCAGGGAGGACAAATGACCTCCACCCTGGCATGATACCGGGATGATACCCAGCCAATGGGTTCGGCATGGGTGGCCCCCGGTGGGGGTGAGTGGGTTTTTCAAGATGGTCCCCGGGGCCCCCTCTGGCAGAGCCCTCCCCCTCCGCAGCTGCAGGTTCTGCGGCTGATGTTGGGCAAGGAGCTGGTGGGTGGGCCCCCCTCCAAGGGACAGGAATGCCTCCTGCTGTGGCCCCTCATGGGGGGCCTCCCCAGCATGTTTTGTCTGCCCTGGGCCAACAGGTGGCTGTGCCTGTGATGGTGTCAGACTGGGCCTTCCTGCAGTGGAACACCTCCCCCTTTTTCTATCTCACAGGGAGAAGCCAGTGCATCCAGAGCCCCAAGAACAAGGCAGGAACGTCCTCCACCAGAGGATTGAGGCAATTGAGCACACCATCCAGGTTATGACACAGCAGCATGCCCAACAACTGACAACTTAACAGGCTGAGCAACATGGGGCAGGTGAGATGGGGGCCTCCCACAGTGGGTGGACAGTATGGGTATAGGGGCATGAGCCCAGGCCTTGCCTTTGACAACGCGTGCCCCTGGAATCACCAGTGTAGTGATCATGGCAGGTGAACAACCGAGCCCAACACTGGGCCAAGGGAGGACCCAGATGCTATGGTGGAACAGAACATGGGTTCTGGTAATTGATTCCCCTGCCCCAGGGACTGGCGGCAGGGCTGATTCCTCAAAACCGCCACCCACTGTGGGCCTATCAAGGGGCACAACTGACCTCAAGGGGCAGGCCCTCCGGGTGTGGGCCTCACCATCTAGCTCCCTCAGGCAAGTGAATACGATGTTGCATGTGTCACACCCTCTGGGCATGGATGTCAGGTAGCGCCCCCCCACCCCACCCCCGTGGGGGGAGGGCACACTGATGTCTCTGCCCCTATCAGGGATCAACTCCTCCTGACTACACGGGAATGAATATGGTGAGGTGAATACATAGACATATTTGACCTCTTGTTCAGCGATCCCATAGTGGACCTGGCTGAGCAGGACAACAAAAAAGAGAAGGAATGTTTCAAGCACCCCACAGCTGAGCGGAACTGGTCCAACTGGACTGCACATTTTTCCATCTATCACTGGTTGTTGATACAAGCATACTCCAGCCAGGCCGCTGATCTACTCAAGTACACTGATGTCATATGGCAGACATACGCGGCGGGTCCTTCCTGGTCCTGCCTGGCTGCAGTATGAGGAGGAATAGGGCAGCTTACACCCTGGGCCTCCAGTGGTATCTACACATTAATGACCTGTGGCTCAACTGTATGAGCGGTACATGCATTGCCCCCAGGTCAGACAGTGGCCATCTATTGACAGGGGGGGAGGGCTGCATCCGCCGCTGATTTCTTTCGTGAAGGGGGGGAAAGCGGTGGTGAACCCTGCAGCACAGTGTTGGGAATGCAGCCATTATGGGAGATGTTCCCACGCCGTCTGCAGGTTTCGGAACACCTGCCCCAACTGTGCAGGGCACCACGCAGCCACTGCCTGCCCTCGTGCAAGAACATGGGCTAAGGGGAAATCCAACCTTGGGGGGTCAGGAAGGGGCCGGCAAGGGGGTGGCAATCCAAGCACCCTGGGTAAGAGCCCCAACTCCAGTTAGGCCAGTTCGGATACAGCGGGTCCTGTTGGGACACCCTGACCGGGAGAAGGTTGATTATGTGATCTTGGGTTTTCAGCAGGGGTTTAAGATACCAGCACTTAAAGTTCAACAGCAGCGGGTGGCCCCCAACTTGAAGTCTGTGGTGGGACTGGAACACGTGGTCCTAGAAAAAATTGGGAAGTAACGAGCAGAAGGGTGGGTCACTGGCCCTTGCCCAGCCCCCCTTCCTAATATGGTGATTTCCCCCCTTGGAGTGGTCCCCCAAAAATCCACAGGGTAATTCCGTTAGATCCACCTCCTGTCCCACCCATGGGGTCTTTCAGTCAATGATGCAATACTCAAAGAACTTACATCAATTCAATATGCGTCATTTGACTTGGCGGTGGCACTGCTGAGGCGCTGCAGCCTTGGCACTGTCCTGGCAAAGTGTGACATTAAGTCAGCTTTCCGCCTGCTCCCAGTTTACCCGGAGAGTTACAATTTTCTAGACTTTCATTTTAACGGCTGGTACTATTACGACATGGCCATGCCAATGGGGTGCTCCATCTCTTTGGTGTTCGAGAGATTCAGCTCCATTATCCATTGAGTTGTAAGGTAGTGGTTCGACTGTGGGGAGGTCACCAAATATTTGGATGACTTCCTTTTCATCCGACGGGCCAGAACGGAAGAGTGTCTGGGGCTAATGCGGACTTTCTAGAGGGTTGCAGAGGAGCTGTGCATTCCCCTAGCGCTGGAAAAGATGGATGAACCAGCCACTAGGTTGACTTATCTGGGGATAGAGCTGGACACAGTTGCAGCCATGTCACGCCTACCCGAGGATAAGCTGAGATCCCTCCAGACCAAAGTAGACGAGTGCTTGAGTGCAACCAAAATTACTGCCCGCAAACTCCAATCATTGTTGGGGAGCCTAAACTTTGCATGTAGAGTGGTGGCACCAGGGCGGGCCTTCTTGTCCCGCCTCTATGCCAAGGTTGCGGGTACACATCAGGCTCACCAAGGAAATGAAGGAGGATCTTGAAACATAGGCAGCCTTTCTGGCAAGTTTCAATGGGACTAGTTTCTGGAGGGACTAGAGTTTGCTGGAAGCGGAGATCCAAGTGCACTCCGATGCCACCAGTGGTTCTGGTTTGGGGATATATTTAAGGGAAAGATGGGCAGTAAGGATGGGTGAAAAGATTGCGGTTCGGATGTTCAGACGTTCGGTCATTCGGTTCGAAACCCAAGTTCGGGTTTGATGGTTTGGTTCAGCCGAGTTCAATTTGGCTGAACTTGGCTGAACCTTCAAAAATAGCGCTATCGATACTGAAACCGAAATGAAAATGAAACCGAAACCGAATTTTTGGCCCTGAAAAGACGTTTTTCCTGCCCCTGAACTCATACGAACTCATCCGAATATGACCGAACTGTTTGGTCGTTCAAGAGTTCGGTTCGGACATTCAGTTCGGACATCCAACAGACTAAGTTCGGTCCGAACATCCAAACCGCATTCACCCATCCCTAGTGGGCAGAAGCCCCCTGGCCATTTGAATGGAACAAGGCAGGAATCACTAGGGATCTCACCTTTCTTGAGCTTTTTCCGATTGTGGTGACTGTCCACCTCTGGCCAAAGGAATTTGCAAACCAGAAGGTACTTTTCTGGTGCAACAATCATGCCGTAGTCCATATAATTAACATGCAATCTTGTCGGTCTCCATGGGTAATGAAGCTTGTTAGGGTGCTCGTGCTCACCTGTCTGAATTTTAACAACCTGTTTCAAGCAAGGCACGTTTCTGGCATTGACAACGGTGTAGCCGACGCTCCATCTGGAAGAGAGAAAGGGCATGGCTGGTGCCATGAGCCAGGGTGACCCCAGAAGCACTGCCATTGTCAGTGTGGAGCTTTGGGTCATAGAGCTGTATGCCACCATTCAGGGATCCTTGGCGCATGAGGGATGCCTATGACGGAGCTTTCTGGGAGTTTGAACAGTACTGATTGTCTCAAGGGTGGGTAGGGTGCTCCAGATGCTCCAATTCACCCTCCATCTGAGGTTAAGGGGGAGGCGACCCGGGTACCATAGCCAGCAAACTATCGGCACTTGGTTGTATGAGCAATCTTGCCAGGCACCCTTCCCCCGACAGGGTTTTTTTCACCAGGCACTTGCTCGAGAGCTGGGCTAGGGAACAGAGCCGTATCCCGGACCAAAGGACCCCTATCAACCCGCCCTTGCTGCTGGACCTTTGTGGGGCTTTGCCACAAATATACTTTGACAGTTTTGAGGTTTCTTTATTTAGTTTGGTGTTTAAACTGGCATTCTTAGGGGCCTTCCGCATGAGTGAACTCGTAGTCGAATCAGCCAGGGACACCACATGTAGGGCGCTTAATTTCAGCAACGTCCAGATGGTCCCAGTGTCAATTTCCCTATGGATTCCTCAATGAAAAACTGATCAGAGGGGAAGAGGTGGGTGGTTAGGCTGTACCAAGCTGGCAAACCAGACCTGTGCCCTATCCGGGCAACCGAGGCATACCTCACTGTATGGCCCTGGTGGGTATTCGGCCCCTTCTTCAGGCGCGCCAGGGGCACGAATCTGACTCGATACCAATTTACAGTGGTACTGAGGGCTGCACTGGCCCATCTGAGTTTGCCGACAGCCAAATATGGAACTCACTCATTCCATATAGGGGCCACCAGTTTTGCGGCAGTGGCAGGTATGTCGGAACAGGGCATTCATGCCATCGGACATTGGTACTCATGGGTAGGGCTGTAGCGGCATACC
>QEPC01014434.1:187192-204025 GCA_003113815.1 Sphenodon punctatus | reverse complement strand
TGAAGGAAGCGGCAAAGCACATACATTCCGCATCTGTGAATTCTTGTAGCGAAAAAAATGCAGAATCGCGGAGTATCGCGCGAAATTCTGCGAGGCGCAACCTGGGATGCCGAGGTTTAGGAATGGAATCGCGGAGCGGTAACAGCTGCTGCCGCATCAGCCCTACTCATGGGCCTTCCAGTCTTATGTTCGGCAGGTCACCTCCCATGATCACTCCTGAACGTAACTTTGTTCCCTCAGGTGCTCCCCTCCATCGCAGTAAGCACATCTGGATCATCAGGCATAGCTTGGTGAGCTGAGCTGGGCGGCCAAACCTGGTGGGGAACCCAGCTCAGTTTGTCAGCGTGAGCAGTGATTCAGTGGAAGTGCCGTAGCAGCATGAAGTGGCACCAAGTCTTGCCAGATGTCTGGACACTACGACAGGGCCCCCCACCTGATGTCATCATCCTGCACTTTGGCAAGAATATTACACCCCAGGTAAAGGGTGTCTAGTTGATCAGGAACATCAAGAGGGATGGGTGAAAATAAAAAAGCTTTTCCCTTCCACCCTCATCATATGAATTGATCTGGTTGAACGCATGATGTGCAGTAAAGCCTGGTGCACCCTAGGAAGATGATAGAACCTGGAGGACTATTAACAGGGATGTGGGAAGGTGGCTTGCTGGCCTGGGAGGAGAGAGCATACGCACCCATTCCCTGTCACATAAGCGAGCTGTATTGGTGGGACAGGGTACACCTGTTGGCTGAGGGCAATGATTGCTATTTGGAGGGCCTGAAAGAAAAGTTGGTTTATATATTGGAGAGGTTTTAGGAGGTGGGGGTTGAGTTTGTTTGGGTACCCTGGCAACCCCTTAGTGGCAGGGGTCCAGTACTGCGGGATAGAGTAGGTTAGAAGTAGCATAAGTACGAGTCATCTCCTTAAGAGATGGGGAGGCCACACCTGCTGCAAAAGCAGGGTATGGCAAGCGGTGGGGTAGCCTCCCTGGGCGGGGTGTCCAGAGAGGGTGGTAGGGACAGGTATGGTCCCCCGCCTGTAGGCGCCCTCATCCTTACTCAAGTCTGGAAGGACTTTGATCCCCCTCACCCGTGACAAGGGGCCATGGAGAGGGGGAGACATTTGAGTTTGTGTCTGAGGTGATAATCAAGGATATATCAAAACCATCCCTGAGTTGCTGTCTGTTTAAGAGTTCAAGTATTGGACCTGAATCGCATTAGGCGATTTCCCCCAACAATTTTAATTATGATTTGATTTGAATAAAGAGTGCAGTCATTTTAAGCCCAGACCTTGGGTGTCTTCAGACATTACAAGATCACGGTGAACCACGGTGAATACCCACCTGTGGTCACCGTGTCTCGAACGTCTGTTTGCGGCGCGCCAGATGTTCGCCACACTGAATCCCCACATAGGGTCTGTTTGAACCACGCTTCCCGGGCTAGCCGGGTGAAGGTCCCGGGAAGCGTGGTCAAACGGACCCCGGGTCGGGACCAATGAAAAGTCACATCTGGCCATGCGCCACGGCCCGGGATCCCCGGCGGGATCCCGGGCCACGGCGCTTCCGGCCCGACGCGGCGGCCGCAATGGCCCCGCCGCCCTCCCGTCTCCTCGGAGGGCGGGCAGCGGGGTGCGTGGAGGGGGCGGGGCCGTGCGGCCGCACGTTGCGCCGCGCGGCCCCGGCCCCTCCCACTTTCCCCACCGGAATCCCCCCGGCACGTCTGTTGTGGCGTTATGGGGTGACCCCGGCGGGGAACGAAGCCGGTGGTTTCGGTACAGGGCCAAAGGGTCCCGTAATGTCTGAAATCACCCCTTGTGTCCTGTCTCCTTCGGTGCATTGGCAATGGAAATTACTCCTACAGAAGGCTTTTACGTTCACTTAAAGTAACCCAACAACACTCTTTTTCCTACAAATGTTTCCTCTGTTCCCCTACAGTTAGCAGACATCAACCCACCCATTTTCTAGTGAAAGTACATGACAGATATAAAGATCTGTACAGTTACAGGGTGCTAGTAAGGAAGATGATGGTGTTCACCTTGCATGAGGTTATGCCCTGTCTGAGGCTGACAAGTTCACATGGGAGATATTTTGGATGACATATATCACTCAGCTTCTCAGTGTCAATAAATGGTCATTCTCCCGCTCTTTACTACAGGAATCAACACTATATCTTTATTGTCACTTCCATGAAACTAAGTTCTTACCTGAGATCAAGCCAAACATTCTGCATATTGTGACTGCACCAAAATCTCTATCTCAATTTTTTTCTCCAAACATCAAGACATATTTCACAACTGACCTGCCTTCTGAGAGATTTTTTTTTTGTCTTTGTACTCCTCTTTTATTAGGGGGTCCTTCCTGCTCTCTGTCGGTGTTAATTCTGAAATAGAATCAAGTAGATTCCTGGGGTTGGAATCCTAGAATGGTAGGGCTAGAAGGGACCTTAAGGATTATCTAGTTCAACCCTCTTCTCCAAGGCATGATATGCTCTGCCTACAACATCATGGGAAGAATAATAATAGAATGCAAAATATAAGGAAGGTAAGGTTGCATCCTAATCATTTGGTTATCTGCATCTCTAAAGTCACATTAAATCCTTCTACTAATCTGTCAGTTTGGAGGTAATATTGATGCCACCTTACAAAAAATAACCAGTAAACCTACTGTGCTAATTTTAATGGAAGGAAAAGCCACAGCTTCTAGCCACTGAGCGGAAAAAGCCACAGCCGCAAGAATATACTTCACCCAGAGCTGTTATAACCAGGCCTTAGGCGGGCCAAGTGGACCATTGGTCTGGGTCCCACTTCAGTCTGTACTTCCAGGGGCCCTGCAAAGTCAGCCACCACTGGATGTGATTCTGGATTCCCCCACCATACCATGGGGCCCAACATGACACCTTTTAAGACTGATGAGCTTTGGCTGCTTTCCTCAGTTGCTGCTGCCCTGCCCTGCCCCTCAGCTCCATCACCAGTTCTGCCCCCCACCCACAATGACAATTTCATGGCTTGGGAAAAACTGAGGCAGCATGGAGCTGACCAACCAGGAGTATGCAAGGAGCAGCAGCAGCAACAAGAGACAAAGCTAAGCAAGTGCCTGGGAGGAGGAGTGCAGAGAGGAATGCCGGAGGCAGGCAGGCAGGCAGGCAGGAGCAGCAGCAGCAATGAGAACAAGGACCCAGTGGCAGAGAGAAAGAACAGCAGCATATCCGATCCCTGAATCCAGGTTTGTATGGTGAGCACCAAGCAATAGTGGCTGGTGTAGTGCTGGTAGGGTGGGGGCTCCTAGGCCTGGGAGGTCATTTGGAGAAGCTTCAACCCAGACTCTGGGGTGAAGGGGGAGGGGAGGGGGGAGGATTGGGACCTCAATCCAGGTTGAGGAGGGGGAGAGGATGGGGCTTTGATCCAGACCCCAGGGAAGGTAGGAGATAATGGCCTAGGAGAGGTTGTGGGGGAAGATTAGGACTCTCTCTATTCAGGGCCTCAGTGGGGTGTGGAACTATGGTGGGGGTTGGGATGCTTCCACACCTACAGCTCTTTCTACAAGCACATGCACCAAGTCGCTCTCTCCAGCTGTTTTTTAGAAAAGATGCTACCATGGAAGTCCGCCCATCCCCCACCCACCTGAGCACCCATTTGAAGGTGGTGTGGAGAGTACACATTCCCATGACCCATGCAGCACCCACCCATGACCACTCACAGAACACTGACAAAAAAGCCAGAGTGCTCAATGCAGGGGCAGGCAGAGTGGTACATGGGAACAGGCACCCACACATCCCCAGCCCATATGAACGGTGGCCATGTTGGCTGAGTGGTCTTCCATTCAGAGGCACTATAGGTGGGGTAACAGCCTTTGAAAAGCACAGGAACCATCCGTGAGTTCTGAGGAGCCTGGGTTCCACAGCACTCAAACAGAACATGTTGATATGAGAGGCCAGCCTGGCACACTTCCCCCTCTCCCATGGTCCATGGCAGGAGGAGTGCATGGAGGCTGCAGAGGTACCCACACAGGGAGCCACTCATTTGAACCCCTTCCCACTTACTTCATGGGTGTATGTGCTCTGCAGCCATCCCACTCAGTGCACATGGACCTGCTCCCCAGCTGTGCTCATTTTAAAACGGCCTCTCTCTCTCTCTGGATTAGGGCTGCACCAAATAGGTGTTTGGAGTACTCGTGAGGGTTTCCGAGGTTCTGAGTACCAGGACCAAGTCCTCAGTTGTAACTTGGAACTTTTTCCGAGGACTTGGAAACCAGAACTTGGAATTCGGAACTGCGGAAATTTGGAAACACTCAGCGCCCAAGCCAGCATGTGGTGCCACTTGTGGCCATTTAATTGCTTATCCACAACAGTGCATCCACACTTTACTCCCTCTCCCCAACCCCCCTACAGTATATAAGGGACTGCAATTCAGCTGTCTTTGTGGCATGGGAAGGAGTGGAGGAGAGGGAAGTTTTTGGGCCCATGGTCCCATGTGTGCCACCATTCAGCAGGCATGGTCACAAGAACCCACACATGCACCCCTCCCCAAAAAATAGTCTCCCTTGCTCTGTGCCCCCCTATGCAAGGCAAGCCCCCTTCCCACATACCATAAATTAACCAGAAAGTATCCCCTCTGTACACCAGCTGGGCACAACTTGGCAAAGTTGAATCCACACAGCAAGAGTACAGTGCCCAAAAAAGCATGGCAAAGGTGAGACAATCACAATCTTGCTGGATTCCCTTCACTCCCTTGGCTTTTGTGGTTCTGTCCTTAACTGGTTCTCCTCCTACCTCTCTGACCGCTCCTTTAATGTGTCTCTCTCCAACTCCGCCTCCTCCTCCTTCCCCCTCTCAGTTGGTGTTCCTCAAGGCTCTGTTCTTGGCCCTCTCCTCTTCTCGATCTATACCTCATCCTTAGGCAAACTCATTGCCTCCCATGGCTTCCAATACCACCTCTATGCTGATGACACTCAACTCTATCTCTCTACTCCCTCTCCTCTCCCTCTGTTCAAACTCGTCTCATCAACTGTCTCTCTGACATCTCTACCTGGATGTCTCAACGTCAACTCAAACTCAACATGGCTAAAACTGAACTCCTTATCTTCCCCCCTCATCCTTCCTCACTGTCAATAACTATTGATGGAGTCACCATCCTGCCTGTCCCCCAAGCCCGTAGCCTAGGCTTCATCTTTGACTCAGCCCTTTCTTTTAAACCCTACATTGACTCTGTTGCTAAATCCTGTCGCTTCTCCCTCCATAACATTGCTAAGATTCGCCCTTTTCTCTCTCGTCTGCCAAAACTCTTGTTCATGCTCTGGTCATCTCTCGCCTCGATTACTGTAACCTCCTTCTCACTAGCCTTCCCCGGTCTCACCTTTCTCCCCTCATCTCTGTCCCAAACTCTGCTGCCAGGGTCATCTACCTCACCAGTCGCTTTGACCATGTGCAGCCCCTCCTCTCTTTGCTTCACTGGCTTCCCCTTCCTGAACGAATCCTGCACAAGCTCCTAGTCTTCACCTATAAAGCTCTTCACAACCTTGCTCCCCCCTACCTCTCTGCACTTATCGTCCTCCATACTCCAGCCCGTGCACTTCGCTCCTCCTCTGTCCCTTCTCTCACCCTTCCATGCCTTCCCTGCTCCCCTAAGCGCCTTCGTCCCTTCTCACTTGCTGCCCCCATGCCTAGAACTCCCTCCCTGTCCACATCCGCCTTGCCCCCTCCCTTCATACCTTCAAATCTCTCCTTAAAACTCACCTCTTTCGCTCTTCTCTGTCTGACTCTTTATCCTGCTGAGCCACTATTTCAGCAAAGGTTGCATGTTGGAGATGTCACCAAATATTTAGAAATTTTTTTAATTATTGGCTGCCCAGGGACAGACAATTGTGAAACTGCTTTAAGGATATTTCAAGAGGTACCCCGAGATTTGGGCATCCCGCTGGCCCCTGAAAAAACTGAGGGGCCAGCTACTAGACTCACCAATTTGGGAATCGAACTCGATATGAAGAGAATGTTATCGAAGTTCCCGCTGAACAAATTACTGGACATGAAATAAAAGATCAGGGAGTGTTTAGGAGCATGCAAAACGACAACACGTGCATTGCAATCACTCGTGGGTAGACTTAATTTCGCATGTCGTGTGGTGGCCCCCGGGAGGGCATTCCTTTCCCAGTTGTATGGAAAACTAAAATGGTACCTGCCCCTTCACCACAGGATCAGTGTTACCGCCAAGATGAAGCATGACCTTAGAGTCTGGCTAGCCTTCCTTGAGGACTTTAATGGGGTGAGCTTCTGGAGGGAAAAGTGGTTGCTATGAGTCAAGTTACAGGTTCAGTTGGATGCGGCTGGCAGCCAGGGCTTTGGAGTTTACTTTTGTACCCGTTGGTGCGCAGCATCATGGGCTCTGGAATGGCATTTAAGTGGAATGACCAAGGACCTTACTTTTCTAGAGTTTTTTCCCATCTTAGTGGCAGTGCTAGTGTGGACAAAACAGTTTTCCAATCGCACCGTCTTATTTTGGTGCGACAATTTGGCTGTGGTTCATGTTATAAATTTGTTATCCTCAGGGTCCCCCAGGGTGATGTCATTAGTTAGGCCTTGGTACTGATATGCTTAAAACACAACATCTTGTTCACTGCCCGACATGTCCCTGGAATCGACAATGGCATAGCTGATGCCCTTTCTCAGTTCCAGATGGACCGGTTTCGAGAACTTGCACCATAGGCATGTGCAGATCTGGATCCCTTGCCGCACGGAATCTGGAGCATTGGGAGTTAGAGGTACAAGCCATCGTACAAGGCTCCCTCGCCCTTAGAACCCAGATAGCTTACAGCAGGGATTTCCAAGAATTCCAGGCCTTCCGGGCGGAAGTGGGGTGGGGGAACGGTTTCCCCATTAGTGAACCTGAGATAATCCAATTTGCAATTCACCTACAGAGGTCCAGACTGACAGTGGAAACGATAGTGGGTACGGTAGCAGCATTGACGTTCATTAGTAAGCTGAAGGGTTTTCCTCCTCCAGACAAAGGGTTTTTCTTAAGGCATATGTTTGAGTCGTGGGCGCGAACCTGAAACACACGAGCTCGGGTTCGAGCACCAATGACAACCCCGATACTAGAAGGTTTAGTGGAAGTCCTGAAAGAAATATGTTACAACAGTTATGAGGCGCACGTATTCGCAACAACATATGCGGTGATGTATTTTGGCGGATTCCGGAGTAGTGAGGTGGTGAGTAAGTCTGGCAGGGATGACATTAAAAGAGCGCTGATGATACAGGACATGGAACTCTAGTCAGATAAAGTGTGGATTCCGTTAAGATTTTCCAAGACTAATCAAAGGAGTAGGGGCACTATGGTGAATTTGTTTAGAGGGGGGCCGGAGGCAATCTGCCCGGTGGAGCAGATTAAATGTTATATGAGCATTTGCCCGGGCATACCCAGGGTGCTGTTCATACATAGGAATGGGGCACCAGTCACAACTTCACAGTGCATGGCTTTGCTGCGGGTTTCACTAAAAAAGTTGGGGTTCCCCCCGGGTGAATTTGGACTGCATTCCTTTAGAATAGGGGTGGCTACCACAGCGGCGGCAGCAGGGCTACCAGAGGAAGCCATTAAAGCTGGGGAAAGATGGAGGTCCAGAGCGTATAAGAAATATATATGACCATACCATTACTAAAGACATATTTCTGTTTTTGCCAGGATGCACAGCTTGGGGCGCTGCACAATGAAATGTGTGGATTGTCAGGCACAGTCTGGTATGGTGGGCAGGTGCAGCTGCTGCAAGAAACCCTGGGGGGAAACATTTGGGCCTGGCAGAATTGGCTTATATCAAATGGATGGGCCAGAGTGGCATGCAATGGAGTCACCTACTCCCAATGCTGAGGGGAATGTTTGGAAACCCAAAGCCTCAGATAATCATTATCCATTTAGGGGGAAATGACCTCCCGACAAGTAAAGGGGTTAATTTAGTAATTCAAATTAAGAGTGATATATTTACCATCAAAAAGTGGTTTGAAGGGGTCCACTTGGTGTGGACGAATTGGATTCCTAGGATTAACTGGATCAAGGCCACGAACCCGGGTAAAGTTGATAAGACCTCAAAAAATATTAATAGAGTAGTAGTTAATTTTATAAAATCATTGGGAGACTCTAGTTGGGGACATACTGGGATAGTTCACTCACGGCCCGACCTGTACCGACGGGATGGAGTGCACTTGTCTCCATTAGGTAACGGAATGTACCTGGCCGCCTTAGCAGGACACTTGGAGACGTTATTGATTAGATAGGTGGTGGGTGTCGGGGCGTTTTGTGTTTGGAAAGGAATGCCCCTGTGTGGCAGGGGTCCAGTATGCTAAGGTATGTTAAATAGGAAGGAGATAGAATAATACGAGTCATCTCCTTAAGAGATGGGGATGTGATACCTTGTGTAATGCAGGGCACAGCAGGCACAGGGGTCATGCTCCCTGGGAGTAGTGACCTAACAGGGGAGGAGGGACAGGCGCTGTCTTCACACCTTGAGGGCACTTTCTCCTTACTCAAGCCCACAGTGGGCATTGCCCCCTTTCGGCCAAACCCGGTTGCTGTCGAAAGAGGGGAAGTTTGGAGTTAAAGGGATTGTCACTGGAAGGCACATCCAGGACTATCCCAGTTAAAAAGTTACAATAGTTGATTAGCATACTGGACCCAAATGCTTGTGCAATTACCCACCGACCTTGAATTGGATAAATCTGAATAAGGAGTGCGGTCAGTTTTATAACCAACGAATGCCTCTGTGTCTCATTTGGGGTGCATCAACAAAGTACAGTGCCCCCAAAACCTTAACAGCATGGTGGCTAAGTAGTCCTCAGCATTGCCCCTATGGACAGTCCAGGCCAGGCGAGGCAGACACCCCTCCAGCCAAAATACAGATACAGCAGTGTAGGACACAGCCAAATGCACAAAAAATAATAGAAAATGCTTAAATGGCCACGTTTATTTTTCTCCTGACAGCCAATCAAAAACTGTCATGTGCTTGTCCATCACTCACCTGTCCCCTCCCATTACCCCCTGCCTACCAAATATGGCACTAAGTTTCTTTTCCTAGCTCAGAGAAGCTAGGGTCAAGTCTGGGTTACTTCGGTCAAGCGCACATCCATCTCTTGATTGAGGGTTATGAACTTTCCAAGTACTGACTTTGGTCCTCGGAACCTCGGAACTTATACATTCAGACCCAGGTACCATGATCTTTGGTGAATTTAAAAAAAAATGGAGTACCGCATTTCAGTCCTTCTTTAGATATGCATATGCATGCACCATGCACATACAACCTACAGCTTTTTCTTTCTCTGCACTCATGTGCCATGCATACACAGGCTTAAGTGAGTTACTAGGATAAACCTTTAAAAAGGTTTTCTAAGATGGCCCAGCATGGGTGGGGTTGGAGGGAGACTTAAGATGTTTTAATTGGTAATGATAAAATAATTCCCCGTATTTTCCCACAGGACCCCAACTTTCCTGGATTCAGCCCAGTGCAGAGCCTGAGGCAGCAGAAGCAGCAGTGCCTGGTGAGGGAGTGCAGTGGCAGCGGCAAAACCACAAAGAAACCGGTGAAGGCCTCAGGAGAATGTGGCAGTGGAAAGGAATGGGGTTCTGATGGGAATAGCCACAGCAGAGTTTATAACTGTAAGTTGTACTATATACTGAGCTGTCCTATGTGCAGCTCGTGGCAGTCTCATTCTCAGGGTTTAAGTCTCATGCTTAGCCATGAATTCACTGGATGGCTTCGGGCAAATCACTGTCTCTCAGACTCAGTTTCTCTATCTGTAAAATAGAAATAATAATAGCCCACCTCACAGAGTTGTTGTGAAAGGTAACTAGATATGGATTGCAAAGCACTTTACACACTAAAAAAGCTATAGAAATGACGTAGAACATTCATTGCAACTCTAGAACTGGTCCAGTGCCAATTGGATGGAAAGTGGTGGTCAGCTTCAGATATATAAAACGAACTGAGTCATCTCCTTATGAGGAAATGGAATCCGATGCTGAAGGCATGGGTGGCTTGTGGTGTGATTTTTCCTGGGGTGCTGAATGGAAGAAGTACTATCTTGTAGGATGCCAGCAATTGTGGGTGGATTCAAAACCAGCTCCTCTTCCTCAGGATGCTATTAAAGGGTGCCCCAAGAATGGCAGTCCTGGAGGTGTTGGGCCAGAGCCTCAAAATGGTGTGGGGCCCAAGGGCTGTTATCTTGGCTAATTGCCCTCTCTGAGGAATTTGACATTTTGTAAATAATGCACTGGACCTGGTGTTTTCTAGAAAAGGAGGTTCACTCACCTTTCCTAGATTGTTGTGTTTTTAAAAAAGAGCTGCTGCCTTTTTAACTTACGTCTGTGTCTTGTGCTTCCTTCCATCCTTGTGGGACAAAACATTTAAATGTTCTTACATGTGCACTTGTTAAACTAACTTATGGCAATTCTGTGTTTGTAAACCAGAACTAAACTGCCAGCTGCTAAGGGCTGGGGTCACCGGTAAGGGCGGGGCCATGGGGGCTCCCACATTTTTATTTTTGCCCTGGGCCCCAGAAGTTCTAAGGCCTGCCCTGGCTATAACAATTCCAACTGTATCGAACGTTATCTCACTTATAGGTAGACACTTTAGAGCCACTTCATGCTTATTGCTGTTTGGAGCCTACCTTCAGTAAGATTCACAAGATTCACAATAATTCTTCACCTTGTTTAAAAATTTCCAGAGAAAAGAAACCTACAGTCAGTTCAGTTTAGGTCAGAAGTCTTAAGAAAGGTGTGCCATAGCTACATTTAACATGTTTTCTTGGTGCCTTATGGATACTGCTTGCTGTTTCACAGCTTACCTAGAAGCACTATTGTCAGAAGGGACCCATTCCTGGTTCACGGAGGAATCCTTTCTCTCTAACAAACTTCTCTGTGTCAGGTATTTCAAAACATTTTGCCTGAATGGCCGTATTTCAGAAGTTAAATGTAATCTCATAACTCCCAGGCAGTAGCAAAGACACATCAAATATTAAAAGGGTCATGCCCCACCTACAGATGGTGTGCAAATTTGTTTGGGAACCTCTGCTCTCTTTTCCTCATTTTGGGGCAAAGACTTCCCCAATCCTAAGGATCTACAATTTTCCCTTGAAGACTAACACCTTGAAGACTAACAAGAAAATGTCTTTATTTTGGTATGCGCCTGTGTACAGGTGTTTGTACAGTTGGGTTTTGAAAATATGCAAGTAAGGAGATTTCACAGCCTCCCTGGGCAGCTTATTCCATCGCCCAACAGTTCATACCATTTGGAAGATTTTCATAATATTATCTTACCAAAATCTACATTGCTGCAATTTAAGCCAATTCCCTCTTGTTCTATCTCCTATAGGCCCTTTTCAAATGAGCCGTGGTGGGTGGGTGGGGTGCCCAAGTGAAAAGGTCCACAGTGGGTAACAAATGCTCACCAGGTTTTTTTGGTGGCATCCTTTAAGATATTTGAAAACTGCTCTCATATCCCCCCTTAGTCTTCTTTTTGCTAGAGTGAACAGACCCAGTTCTTTCAGACTTTCCTCATATGGCTGGTCTTGGAGCCTTTCATTCTAGTTGCTCTCCTCTGCATTTTCTCCAAATTGTCTGCATCCTTCTTGAAGTGTGGTACCCAGAACTGAGCAGAGAATGCTGAGGTCTCACCAGTGTCGAATCAAGTGGGACCACTGCCTTCCTTGTTTTGATTCAACACACCTGTTAATGTAGCCCCAAAATGGTATTTTCTCTTTTTTGCAACATTGCTGCATTGTTGACTCATATTAGTTTATGCGCCACCATAACTCTGATCCTTCTGCTTCAGGAGTGTATTTTCACAAGTCAAAGGTGGTGCTGCTTCAGCTTGCCACAGTGGATCTGACACTACAGTTACTCAGTCCTTGCAATGATCCTTGGCCTGTCCTCTAACTAGAGACATCCTGTGGTAACTCCTTGTTGAATTTACTGGACTCAGAGCCCCAAAGTGTCCTACATAGAACTGCTAGGCAGAGCCCACCTAACTCAGTCTCATGTCTCCAACAGAGGTTTGGGAGGAAGAATACAAGAACAGGGCATGTATGGACATGCATCCTCTGCCATTCACTCCCAGCTTCCAGAGGTTTAGGGACACTAGGGATGGGCGAACAGATCGCGGTTCAGGTTCGGCCGTTCGGTTCGGCTGTGTTCGGTTCGGCCTTTCGGTTCAGATTCGTTCGGTTTGTTTGCTGAGTTCGGGTTCGGCTGTTCGGTTCGTTCGTCCAAACAGGCTGTTTGGTTAGGCCGTTCGGCTGTTCAGTTCAGCTGTTCGGCTGTTCGGTTCGGCCGTTCGGGAAGTGTTGTTATGGGGTTTTTTTGTTTTTTATATGGTTTTTTGGTTTTTTATTGGGTTTTCTTTTGTTCTTTATTTGTTTTTTTGGTTTTTATATGGGGTTTTCTTATTTTTTTTAATCTAATATTATATATATCTGTCTACACTAAATCTAACTGCTATTAACTATTCTAAATGCTATGAAGTAAATGGATTATCTAATAAGTACACAGACCTACTCCTACAAACACTAAAACTAAATCACTAACGCTATCTCTATCACTAAGGTAACTCCTACAACTGTCTTCATCTATCTATCTATCCCCCCCATCCCATATCCATATCCATATATATATATGTATCCATATATATATATGGATATGGATATATATGGATATATATACATCCATATATCCATATATATGGATATATATATGGATATATATGGATATATATACATCCAATATATATGGGATGGGGGGGAATCTTCACAAATAGAAGAGGAGTCTGTAGTGAAATACATACATTACATACTCAATGAGTCTGTACAGTGCATAACACAAGGTTTCAGTTTATGGTTTAAGTTTTATTTCATTACAAAAGTGAAATGAAACTTAAAGCAATCTAAAAATCCTACTCAACACCTGCTGTTCAGGAACAGTGACTAGCTCAGAAGGTGTTGGGAAGTGGGGAGGCAGATAATTAGTTTCGTTTCTTGCAAGCCTCTCCACCCCTGGTGCCTGGAAGTCTGCTCCTCAGTGACTGACACCTCCCTGTAATTTTTGACCTTCCAGTGAACCTTTTTTTGCCACCCGAACTCATCCGAATGTGATCCGAACTGACCGAACTGTTCGGCCATTTTGCTGTTCAGTTTGTTTGCGTTCGCGTTTGCGTTTGCGTTTGCGTTCGCGTTTGCGTTTGGTCATCCGAACAGTTAGAGTTCGGGCCAAACTCTGAACTTCCTAACCGCGTGCGCCCATCCCTAAGGGACACCTGTTTGTTCTCATCTGGACAGTTTATTCTGGGGGGATTACTATGGCAAAGCAAAAACGTATTTCTTTCCTCCTTCGGCTTTTCCAGTTTCTTGTGCCTTTCCATGCCTGTCTTTTAGGTTGTAAGTAGGGTGGCCGTACCTCCCCTTTAAAAGAGGACATACTGGTTCCAGTGCAACCCTGCACTATGTATTTTTCAGAAGCATCTTCTTGTAAACAGGAGGTATGGCCATCCTCTTTGTAAGCTTTGTACAAAAGAGATTCATCTTGCATAGGAGTAGGAACCTTTTTGTCATTTCAAGAAACAATCTACTCACAGGGGGAACCAGTTGCAGTGAAACGAAGTTCAGTGGACTAAAAATCCTGGATTACTACCAAGCACCCAGTGTGCGAGCTACAGTTCCAGAAGTTCTAGTCCAGTTTGTACGTGCAGTGGAAATATCTCAGACAGTCCATTGCAAGTGGGAGGTGTTAAAACAATACTTTGGCTGTTTTAGATGAGACAATACTCCCATGAGCAGACAATTAAAACCACAATTAAAATTTACACCTACTCATGTGTGACTGTGAACGACTCTCACGTGTTATATGGAAATGTCTACATCTTAATCCAGTTTCTGAAACCCCCTATATTGAGGGTTACAGAATGTGTATTCCCAAACTCATGTGCTAAAGACATGGATTAATGTCTAAAAGCCACTCATGCGAGATTGTGTTTGCTCCAGTTGCCGAAAGCATTCATATGCTCCAGTAAATGGAATCCAATTGAATTGAATCCAGTTGCTCCAATTGCTATTTGCTTCAATTGCCATTGCCAAAATGCGGCTTTACAGGTACCACTAGACTTTTTTTCCATGTGCGATTGGGGGGAGGGGGGGGAGGGACATGTGAACAGCACTTGCGCATATGCTGAGGAGTCCTTGTGATCGCAGGAGATTGCTGTAACCTGTGAACTGCATGCATGCCTAAAAATGTCCTTTATAAAGGGCACAACTTGGTCAGACTGATCTTGTTTGAATTATTGCTAACAGTGCAATTACCAGATGACTTTAATAAAATGAAAATAAGGCTAATTGTGTTGTGTGTGTGTGTGTTTTGTTTTTGGTTTTAAAACAGTCTCAGTTGCTAATGGAAAAAAGAGCCTTCCAGCCACCCAGATTATGTGTATGTTTCTTCTGATTATGGGAGGATATGCAGTGAAAATCAATCACCGTTCATTAGAGTGCACTTTGCAGAATGCTGCTTAATCATACTGTTTAGTGTCCACTAATCAACTATTAATTATTGCATCAAACCACCCAGTCAAAAAAGGGGGCATGCTTCTGTCTTTGCAATGTAATGAGGAGACTTTGCTGTGCTTCTCCCATTATCACTTTCTACATCAATATCATCTTCAAGGGGAGAGCAGAACAAACAGAAGTTCTGCCTCAAAACCCTTTTCATTCTCCTCCCTCTCTCCCACAAGAGAAAGGTAATAGGAACAGAGCATCGTATTTGGACACATGAAGAATAGGCTGACATTGATCATGTCAGCACTTTTGTTAAGCATGCATTGTGCACACTAGTGTCCAATGAATGCAATTTTATCACCTCTCTTTTAAAAAAGGATTTATCTCCTTGAACAAAACTAATCCTACCAAGGAATTTAAAAAATGAAAGGTTGGAGAATTCCACCCCTTAATCCCTCTTTAAGCACTAGTTCACAAATATATTAATTATTTTTAAGTAATATGTTTATTCACCCATCATAGAGACCTTTCTTACCAATCCACCCACCCCTTTTTATTTTCTACGTAACACATTTCAAAAATGGCTATATTACCACCTATGTGGTTCCTATTTGTAATTAATTGTAAATGGAGAATCAAAATATTAGAAGGGAGACTCTCTTTGGGCATTTTCATACAAGACGCTCTCCACCCACTACCCATCCACTATACATGCTACAGGGCACCCATAGGCCAACACTGCAGCCCTGAAACATGTATAGTGGGTGGGTGGAGAGTGTCTTGTGTGAAAATGCCCTCAGTCAAAATAAGGATTATATTTCTTTAAAGGAACATAAGACACAAAGGGTACAATCCTCTTGCACCATAGTCAATGGGAGTCTAGCTCTTTGAGGAAGACGAACCACCCATAATTCAATGGATTAATTGTTTCCCAATTGCTTTCTCCTTGCCTGTTTTAGTAAAACACCTCCCTGCCTGGCCTGTGTTAATGATCTTAATTTAGTGCAAGTTCTAGCTCCATGGTAACCCTGACAGCCACATCTAAGTGCTCTGTCAGAGCAAACTCCATTCCTTTCAACAGGCCTGCTCCAGTGGGGTGCCTGGATACCTCATCTACAAAGCAGGGTGAGGTTTCCAAATGTTTGGACCAATGGACCATTCTCAACATTCCGAATTTCTGGTGGCCCCACATGCAGGCTGGCTACAGAAGATGCACAAGGGTGGTGCTTTGCCATCACCATTAGTGAGGAGAATCTGGTTAAGAAGCTGGAAGCCAGAGAGGGGGTCAGTGTCTGCCTGGGAGCTAAGGAGGCAACATCCACTGGAGGCTCTCAGCAGGGGAGCTGACCAGTCCTGAAACCCTGCTGGGAAGAAGCCAGATCTATGGACTCAGGCTGTTTGTAGACAAGCGCTGCCCACCCGTGCCTGTAATCATGTGCACTATGACCAAATCCTCTGGTAATCATCTTGGACACCCCAGTGTATGCTGATTAACACCCTTGGTGGTCAACCACACCCTGAAGAGCCATGGAAAAGAAACCCTTCTGGTTCAGGTAGTCATCATGGCTATTTGAAGGACATATTATGGGGATATGTGTCCCAAATATCACCCCTAAGCAGTTAGGGAACCCCAGAGGGGCAAACACCTCCATGACCTCTGCTTGGTTTTGGAGCTGTACGACCCTCTCCAGCATGATGTCCATTGCCCACTATGGCTGTGCACACCTCATCAAGGAAGGTGGCAACCTCCCGGTGATAGAGGTATTTAATTTGTGTTCTTAAAGAATGTGCGTCCGGAAACACGGCACATCTAAATGCTGCCCATGGCACTTTCACAGGGCACATGATTACAGGCGTGAGCAGGCGGCACTCATCTAAAAGCAGCTTAAGGCTGAGAAGAAGCTTGGAGGTCTGCCTAGTACCCACTCTATGCTCTCCAGGGTCCTGAAGACTAGGAAGGAAGAGAAGCTGTGGATTATTATTATTATTATTATTATTATTAACAAACATTTATATAGCGCCAGCAGTGTACCTGGCACTTTACAAAGTAATAAAATAGAAACGGTCCTTGCCCCTAGGGCTTACAATCTGAGAGACAGGAGCTGGGGGAGAGACTTAGGAAGGGAAACAGAGGGAGAGACAAGGGGTCTAACATTCATAAAGATGCGAGGTCTCAAGTGCACGTACTTGGCTTGGTTACGATGAGAATGACAGCAGGCAGGTCCATGTTGCAAGGATAAGGGTAAACCGATCGTAGGTATAGGAATAGTGGCTCAGCAGGATAAAGAGTCAGACAGAGCAGAGCGAAAGAGGTGAGTTTTAAGGAGAGAT
>QEPC01014434.1:155650-187092 GCA_003113815.1 Sphenodon punctatus | reverse complement strand
GGGGGGGGGGGGGGGCTGCTGTTACGTGCATGTACTGAAGAGACTAAGCTGGGCCTGCTGGGTGGGTGCAAGGTAACTGAGCCAGCAGTCCAGAGAGACAGAGGAGCTGAGTGTAAGATTAATAAAGACAGAGCTAATTCCCATATGACGTATGTGTTGATAATTCTCCATGAAAGTGACAGTCCAGGGGTCTAAGCCTGCAGGGACTTAGCCGTGGGAACCACCGCCTGCTCCACAGTCATACATTTAAGAACCTCCAGTCATATGTTATAACTTTTATTCAATAATTCTGGGTAATGCTTTTCTTACCGTTGTATTCACTGTTTCATAACAATTAAAATTATATCAAACATATGTAGTCTACATATTTGCATTTTTTGAAAATAGAGATATTCCTTGATAATGGCAACTATAAGTGTGTCAATTATTCCATAAATTATAGATTGTTCCACACAGGATGTCTTTGCACTTCTGCCTCTAATACTGGTGCAAAGCCTCCAGGTAGATGCACCATACCCATGCAAACTATGGCTTCAATTAGTACTGCTATACCTTGGAGCAGTGTACTTGCCCTAGAACCTTGCAGCAAAATGGATGCTCAGAGCACTTCCCCACATTATTTACTGCCATGATTTGCCTCCATGAAAGAATCCGGAAGATAAGGCCTGCATGAGGTATGTAACATGGGACCACCCCCACCCCCGCACATGTTTGCCCATGATCCTGTGCGGGATTGCAGAGTTGGGGAATCCAGCTCTGCAATTCCCTGCAGGATCGCCAGCAAAAATGCATTGGGCGGGGGGTGGAAAGTCGTACATTACATTACCCCATGCATACTTTTCCTTCCAGATTCTTTCTCGGAGGCAAATTGTGTGCAGTAAGTAACATGAGAAAACACCCTCAGGTAGAGATCCAACAAATAACTATATCTTTGGGAAACACAGACTCTCTCATGACTTCATGATTTCTCCAGCGCTGTTGGCACTCACTTCTCACAAAGTGACTACTCTATTTCTGACATCTCTGTCCTTGTCTTAAAAGGAAACCTATGCAACACCTTTAACCTACTCCGTCAGTGGAGTTGCACAGTACCCTGGAAATAGTACCCCAAAAAATCATAAAATTTCTTTAGCAAATCTCTACCACTTCATATTCCATATATACCTCAAGGATAATGGGGTCATGTGTGCCCCACTGGTTCATCCCCCCATTGAAGGTTTTTTTTTACCAAAATAAATGTTGTGATTGCTAGAACATTATTGGGGCACTGTTGACACCTATTGCAATGAATGGGAAAATGAAAGCACCATTCTCCCAGGCTTATGGGGTCATATTTGCCCCAAATGCAATGTAGAGTTTTGCCTACTTTAATAATATGCCATTTATATGGCCAGGAGGTAGGTCCCATCCCCGCCCAGACACCACTCACAGAGGATGGAAGTCCCGAGCACAAAGTTCCACAGACACCTCTCTGTATCTGGGGTCTGTTGTGGGGAATGTCCCCCGCCTCACCACATGGAGGGCACACACAAACAGGAGGGGAGGGGGACATACAGTCCAGGGAATAAAGCACAAGCGGGGGTCAAGGCTGTGGGTGGGGTGGAAGGGTGAAACCAGCATTCTCAGCATACAAGGCCCATTGATACAGTCCCTGGAGGTAGCCCTGTGCCTGCATGTGAAAGGACACCAGATAGTGAGGCTCAAAAAGAATTGCTAGCTGCCAGAGCTGACTAAACATCTGGGTGTGTCCAGATCACCTGCAGGGCACAGAGCTCTGCTCCAGATGGCTCCACCTCCAAGTACAGAGCCCCAGCTGGTCCCACAAGATGGTTTTGGTGCAGCAGTGGATTAAGGTACTCATTCCAGAACAGGGAGTATCCCCATATGCACAGCAGGACCATGGTTAATGAAAGCACAAGGCAATGGCCAAACTCTGGTAGTGCACAGATCTCCCACAAGCACTCACTCTCGTTTGTCCCCTCGTGGTGGGGTGCAATCCAGGGGGCCCCAACACCCAGAAGCCAAGCTCCACTGCCTGCAATACACACTGTTGCCCACTCACATGATGTCCAAGCCTCCCATATGCTGGCTAATCAGGCCCCTCTAGTTACCGGCCGGTCTCCCTTCTACCCTTCGCCTCTAAGCTTCTGGAACGTGTTGTCTACTCCCACTGCCTGGATCTCCTCCCTACCCTTCTTCTCCCTCTTCCCTGTCCATCCTTATTGATGGAGTCACCATCTGCCCCGTTCCGCAAGCCCTAGCTTGGGCTTCGTCTTCGATACTCACCTTTCCTTTAAACCTTACATTGACTCTGTTGCCAAGTCCTGTGACTTTGCACTCCACAACATTGCTCGGATTCGCCCCTTTCTCTCCGTCTTCTCAGCCAAAACCCTTGTTCACACCATGGTCATCTCTCGCCTTGACTACTGTAACATCCTCCTTACTGGCCTCCCCTGCTCTCACCTGTCCCCCCTTATCTCCATCCAAAACTCCACTGCTCGGGTAATCCACTCAGCACATCGCTTCGACCACGTGCAGCTACTCCTCACTTCACTGGCTCCCCCTTCCCCAACGCATCACTCATAAACTCCTGGTGTTCACGTACAAGTTCCTTCACAACCTGGCTCCCCCTTACCTCTCAGTCCTAGTCTCCTTAAACACTCCTGTACGCACTCTTTGCTCCTCCTCTGCCCCCTCCCTCGCTCTCCCTCACCACCCCTGCTCCCCTAACCACTTTCGTCCAGTTTCCCTTGCTGCCCCCCACACCTGGAACTCCCTCCCCACATCCATCTTGCCCCCTCCCTCTGCACCTTCAAATCCCTCCTCAAAACCCACCTCTTCCTTGCCACCTTTCCCGATGCCTGTTAGAACTTTTGTCTCAATATTTACTGTCTGCCCTCCCCGCAGACTCCTGCCTAACTGCAACCAAGCCAAGCACATGCACCTGAGACTTCATATCCATTGAATGTTATTTATCCCGTGTCTCTCCCTATGTCCCCTCTCCTTGTCTCCCGCCTCTGTGTCTATTAGATTGTAAGCCGTAGGCAGGGACTGCGTCTATCTTATCGTTCTGTAAAGCGCCAGGTACATAGCTGGTGCTATACAAATGCTTATAATAATAATAATAATAATAATAATAATAATAATAATTAATAGTCAATAGTCACAATGAAATCAGTTTCTGGACATCACCCCTAAACCACGTGAGCAAGTGTCATTGTTAACCTCAAATCACTGGTCACTCCAATCCCAGTCCCCATGCCACAACACAAAGAAAAGTCCAAAGAACCGGACATGGTGCCCTGATCCTGTAGCATGGATATAGCAGGAGCCTAGTACCATACTGGCAAATTGCTGTTCACACAGCTGCTGACAATATATGGGACAGCACACCAAGATCACAAGATAAACACACAATGGAGCCAGTGTACAGTGTCAGGGGAATGCTTCTCCCACAGAACCAATCACAGACAGGGAAGGTCACCATGTGGGTGAAGCAGCACACCTGGCGCAGTTCATCGGCAGGATGTGTTAAACCCCCGACCCCCCAGCCCAGGGACAGACCATGACACTGCTTGGAGAACCACAGGAAACATTGGGGTGATGCACAAAACACAGTCACCCCCCATCCCCTGGCAACAGTCTCCCCCCCATCCCCGTTGACCTAGGAACAGCGCACCCCCCAATTGAAGCACAATGACAGTACAGTATACAAATATAAATTAATTTTAATGAAGAGGCAACAGATATAAAACATGTAAAAACACAGCAACATGAGAAACACAGGTGGTCGAACAAAGGTGACATGGTGCTCATGGTCTGCAGTCACGGGCCCAGATCCACCTTGCACTTTGGATGTGAGAGAGCACGTGCATCCGGTGTCGGAGCTCCAGCAGAAGCTCCTATTCCCTCTCCTGAGCCAGCCTCATCTCACACGTTGTAACAGAGGAAACCAACACTGGGATCATATCACTGAGGGCCAAGGAGAATGCCCCAGCACCTTAAACCACCTGCTGGGGTACAGAAGAAAGAACTGGGGTGGGGACTGAGTGCTGACCTAAGAGGCTTCAGCAGATCTCTGCAGCAAGCTGCCTCCTCTCCAAAGCATGTGCACACACAGAGAGACCTTCCTGCCTCACCCCACACAGAATTCTTTATTCTACAGTGGACATGTCAGGAAAATAACAGAAGAATGCAGGTGCCACTGCTGCTAAGGAAGCACCACTGATTTTTTTTTAATATCGGCAGAACGTTGCACATACTTCTGATATTTCAGAATGAACTGGTGAAATGGAAACAGCAGCTGCCACTTCAACCGTAGTCTTGCAGTTACTCGATGAGGATGGCCCCCATGGCCTCTGCTCCCTCCACCTGCTGGTGTAATTCCACCCCCCCTTAGAAATGCTTCACTTCATTCAGGATGATGGGCGTGGCTAAGGAAAAGTAAGCCAGGCTTGGGCGGGGAGAAGAAGGAAGACATTTTAGAAGAAGGGATACCATTTAGAGGAAGGGAGTAGAAGAAGATATGTCCCTGTTTTATCACGATAAAGGAATACATATAGGGCCTTAACCCCTTGATTAAGTGAGTAGTTACACTTTGTAATTATTGGTTTTGGTATGGGATTTATTTTGTTGCTGCTCATTATGTATATGTTATTTACTTACAGGGCTGTTGTAAACCCTGACTGTGTTTGTGGGCCTTGTTGGAAGCATCTGCAGTTTAAGGATCAGAGAAGGTCGCTTCTGCAAGCAAGAAGGACACTCTGAAAGCTACTTACAAACTATGGACAGAAAGCAAAAGAAAATTGAACCTGTAAAGGTGGGGACATGTGTATGTTCCTAGGTCAATCTTTAATTGTCACTCATGTTTAAATACAGTTGTTGAGTTTATGAGCTTGCAACCATTCATTCGTTTGCCCTTGAGAACCCACCGGAGCTTACACTGCCCCTCCAGTTCGATGAGTCGCATGTGGATGGCAACCATGTTATCACTCAGGTTCACAGACACCAGTTCCAGCTGCAGGATGGCCAAGCCATGACCCTCTGCTCCTGGCACGCCTTCACGAGGGGGGGCTGGATCAGATCAAGTGGGATCGCCAGGTGGTGTGTTCCCTCACTTCCTCCCCCTAGAAAAGGTGCCACTATAGATGTGGGAGGCCGTGATCTCACCATCAATGCAGAGGAACCTGTCCAAATCTGCAAAGAATGACTGTGTACTCTGGGAACAGCTGGACTTGAGGCTTTCATTGTGGCAATCCGTGTAGCCATGCCTCAGGTCCTTTGCCACGTTCCAGCATTAGGACATGTCCCTGCTTTCTACCAGCTGCACCATTCCATCGGAGATGCTTTGATACACCGATTCATTTTGGTACCATCTTATGAGGCTCTTTTGCACTTTGGCATACTCCCAGAGGTTGATAAAGGCCCTGGTCTCAGCCTCTGTCCAGGCCCTGCCCTGGGATTCAGAGGCTGGGATGGTGGGAGGTGGAACTTGTGCAGCTGAGACACATGGGGATGTGCTCCCAGTAGCCGCTGTGCTGCAGGCCGGTTGCCTGTCAAGGGAAAACTGATATAGTTGTCACCTATTGCCTTGCTCCCCCCGCACAGCTCTTTCTTCACACACTCGACAACCTACCTCCCTGCGCAGATGTTTGCCTCCCTGACTGGGCTGCTGGAGCTTCTGTGGGCCATTTTACAGGAGGTGCAACACTTACTTCTGCTATATCCCTTGCTAGACAACACTACTATGCCTCCCGCATGGAGTCCTGTTCTCGATACCCTCGCCACCTGTTCTCTACCTTTGACTCCCTCCCCAAGCCTCCCTCTCCTCCTCCTCCTCCTGCTTCCTTTTCTACTCAGGATTGTGCCTCCTTCTTCACCACCAAGATAGACAAGATCCACCTCGACATCGCTTCCCACTCCTCTCTTCTTCCCACTCCCACCCCTCCCCCTCCTCCCCCTCCTTCTCCCCTGTCCTCCTCCTCCCCTGCCTTCCTTGAGGAAATCTCCTCTCTGCTCTCTTCCTCCAACCCTTCCACTTGCCCCCTTGATCCCATTCCTTCCCGCCTCCTCCCCTCCATTACTCCCACTGTCGCTCCTTCCTTCCTGCACATCATCAACGTCTCCCTCTCTACTGGCTCTTTCCCTTCTGCCTTCAAACATGCCACAGTCTCTCCTTTTCTCAAAAAGTCCACTCTTGACCCCTCTGACCCTTCTAGCTATTGTTCTGTCTCACTCCTTCCTTTTGCTTCCAAGCTCCTTGAACGTGTTGTCTAGTCCCGCTGCCTTGACTTCCTATCCTCCAACTCCTCTCTTGACCCCCTCCAATCTGGCTTCTGCCCCCTTCATTCTACTGAAACTGCTCTCTCTAAGATCACCAATGAACTTCTGGTGGCTAAATCTAAATGTCTCTATTCCATTCTTGTCCTCCTTGATCTCTCTGCTGCCTTTGATACTGTTGACCACTCACTCTTGCTGGATTCCCTTCACTCCCTTGGCTTTCATGGCTCTGTCCATAACTGGTTCTCCTCCTACCTCTCTGAACATGTCTTTCCAACTCCACCTCCTCCTCCTTCTCCTTCGCCCTCTCAGTTGGTTTTCCTCAAGGCTATGTTCTTGGCCCTCTCCTCTTCTCAATCTATACCTCATCCTTAGGCAAACTCATGCTTTCAATACCACCTCTATGCTGATGACACTCAACTCTCTCTCTCTATTCCTTCTCTCTCTCCCTCTGTTCAAGCACATCTCATCAACTGTCTCTTTGACATCTCTACCTGGATGTCTCAACGTCAACTCAAACTCAACATGACTAAAACTGAACTCCTTATCTTCCCCCCTCATCCTTCCTCTCCTTCCTCACTGTCAATAACTATTGATGGAGTCACCATCCTGCCTGTCCCCCAAGCCCGTAGCCTAGGCTTCATCTTTGACTCAGCCCTTTCTTTTAAACCCTACATTGACTCTGTTGCTAAATCCTGTCGCTTCTCCCTCCATAACATTGCTAAGATTCGCCCTTTTCTCTCTGTCTCGTCTGCCAAAACTCTTGTTCATGCTCTGGTCATCTCTCGCCTCGATTACTGTAACCTCCTTCTCACTGGCCTTCCCCGGTCTCACCTTTCTCCCCTCATCTCTGTCCAAAACTCTGCTGCCAGGGTCATCTACCTCGCCAGTCGCTTCGACCATGTGCAGCCCCTCCTCTCTTCGCTTCACTGGCTTCCCCTTCCTGAACGAATCCTGCACAAGCTCCTAGTCTTCACCTATAAAGCTCTTCACAACCTTGCTCCCCCCTACCTCTCTGCACTTATCGCCCTCCATACTCCAGCCCGTGCACTTCGCTCCTCCTCTGTCCCTTCTCTCACCCTTCCACGCCTTCCCTGCTCCCCTAAGCGCCTTCGTCCCTTCTCACTTGCTGCCCCCCATGCCTGGAACTCCCTCCCTGTCCACATCCGCCTTGCCCCCTCCCTTCATACCTTCAAATCTCTCCTTAAAACTCACCTCTTTCGCTCTGCTCTGTCTGACTCTTTATCCTGCTGAGCCACTATTCCTATACCTACGATCGGTTTACCCTTATCCTTGCAACATGGACCTGCCTGCTGTCATTCTCATCGTAACCAAGCCAAGTACGTGCACTTGAGACCTCGCATCTTCATGAATGTTAGACCCCTTGTCTCTCCCTCTGTTCCCCTTCCTATGTCTCTCCCCCAGCTCCTGTCTCTCAGATTGTAAGCCCTAGGGGCAGGGACCGTGTCTATTTTATTACTTTGTAAAGTGCCAGGTACACTGCTGGCGCTATATAAATGTTTGTTAATAATAAATAATAATAATGCAACCCCACACACATGGGAAGCTGGATGGGGGGGCATCCGTTTGACCGCCAGTGGGGGTGGGGGGGGTACAAGCGCACTCCACCCGTCACTCACACATGGAGGCACTGGGAGAAATAGAGGTGTCTGCATGCATGAAGATGGGTGGGTGTCCGTGTGATCAGCCACCCATGTGCCGCACACCCATCGCCGCCTCCACCCATCCCCCTTGCACCTGGATTCCTCCGGCAGGCTGCTTGAAAAGGGCCTGCACTCCATGGTGTTGACTGGTCCCTCAAATGTCAGATGGAGGGATGGGGGCTTGTCTTAAGACAAACATGGATTTGTATTTCACACATGTGTCCTTTAAGGGCTGCTGGGAGGGCTGTGGGTGGGACAAGGGGGCTGGCCATGCCACAGAAGTGTACAGAACCATTCTAAGCTTCCGGACAGTGGTTCTCCATGGTACCAGTGGACCTGTGCCATGCTATGGGTGGACGCCCCATTTCATACGAGCAGAGGGACATGGATATGTGGGTGCCCATTGCCACACATCTTTTTGGTCAGACCCGCATGGTGCACTCCAGATTTTTCAGCGGTGCTCCATGTATGTCTGGTGTGTGGCTCATGGGAGTGCATTTCCACCTTCACACAAGCAGTTGGATGCATGGTCGGTGGGAGTCCATGCATGGACGCATCTCTTTTAAAAATACCCTTTGTTTTTCTTCTCCCGCATGAGTCAGAGACCGACCTGGACCTAATTTCCCTTAAGACTGTGAAATCATACTCCTTGTACTATAAGCTTTGACTGCATGAAGTGTAAGTGCACACTGGAAAAAATAATGGGTATTTTAGCAACTACTTAAGACTTTTGAAGTGCCTGGGGTTGCAAAGAGTGCACTTAAAGAGATCACCTAGACCAATTGTATTTGCAAAACAAATTGGTTTTAGGTGATAGTAGACTTTTTACTGGAACGTCAGGAAGGGCGGGGGGGGCAGGCAGACAAGCCTGCTACATTCCTCTGAGACTTTGACTGATCAATGGAGGAATTATATTCCTTCCAAATATTTATTTCCCCTTGTAATTGAGACCAGTCTTAAGACAATATGAGCAAGGCAACCATCAATGTGTCCTTCCCTCTATTTAGAGTGTAGGAGTTGAGAGATGTGTGCTTGAGCACTGTGTGAGCATGGCATGTGACACGTATCTGTTTGAGCACGCAGGAACAAAAGCCAGCACCTCTGTATTTGCAAGCTTTGGGAAGGAATTAGGCCCAAAGAAACCAGATGAGATACATTGTCTTGGAACTTAGAGTGAGTTATCTGAACAAGAAATTCTAGCACAACTTGGCAATAAAAGTAAGACAACACTCAGCCCTGCCTGGTACCTCCCTCACTGAGCACATTTAAGAAACACCTCCACTTATGAGGACTGAGGTACAACATACACTGACTGATCCAAGACTAGAAATCACCATTAATCAGGGGTGTTGTTATGAATGAATGATAAATGTATTGATTCAGCCAGTGCCATATCAATATTAATACCAAAATTACATAAACAAAATAAAAACATTGTCCATAAAAATTACAAGAATAAAATCATCTGAACAAAAATCATCTGAACAAAAGTCATAAAAGCAAATCCCTAAATCTCAGGTTTTTATTGCCTCTGTCTTTCCGGACCTTGCTGGTGGCAACAGCTTGTCCCCTGAATTTAGCACCCAAATCTTCTCAAAACTTATTGAAGACAGTAGTTTAACCCTCATCCACCTCCTTATCCATCTCAGGGCACAGTGAGAACAACTTGACCCCTAAATTAACTCTGGTTAATCACTATTCTGTTAACAAATTGTATACGGAGTTTAGCTGTACCAGCAGCAAAGGAAGCTACTGCCAGTGTAGCCTTCTCATCCACATCGCTCAACAGATATACAAGTGGTTTCTGCATAGACCAAGCCCTATCAACAGTTAAGCCTCTGAATAGTTTCTCCCTAATTTCATTATAAATAGAACAAAATAATAGATAATGTGGAAGATCCTCTATTTGGCCCTTCCTCTCCCCCCTCCCCCGCCCGCCACACACACACACACACTGGCTGAATAGTCCATCCCCCTGTACCGTCCTTGAAGAACCTCAGTATCCATTACCTGAGTTCTCAGGTGTGTAAAGGTAATTCTCTGTCTAGGAATCGGCAATAGAGAGAAGTAACTAGATCCAGCGGGCCCCAGGACCCAGTGTTTGTACCATGGAGCAAACCTAAGAGAGTTCACGCGAGCCCTATCTTCCTGAAGTTCTATGTCAGTCACTCTCTGCTTAAACATCCTTACAGCACTCATAAGGGGAAGTGATAATAAAAATTCAACAGAAAATCAGAATGATCAAATCCCCTTATACACATGCCCCCACCAAAGATCTTTTGAATGAGACTTATCCCTAATAGTAATTTTATCCATCAGCATAACCACACTAATGTACTAGGCGAAGAGAAACAAATTTTTAACCAATAGAAAAACACTAGAATTTTAACCCTTGAGGTAATAGATCTTAACCCCAATTCCAGTCTTATTGCTAGTGGTGTAGCCCATGGTACTCGAAGTAGGGTCCTCAGACATTGCTTAAACACCAGCTCCAAGGGAACGACTGCAACAATGAACCTCCCCAGGCCTGGGGAGGTGTCCAAATAAAGCGATTTAATCAAATTCAGGAGACGCCTGTCAATTTGCAGAGCCTCTAACTTTGAACCACAATTTATCCCTATTAACCAGGTCAGAGGCAGATGAAAAGTCTATACAAATTGCAAAAAGTATTTGCTTAAGTTGTTTACATCTTTCTACCAGATGACTCAGGACAAATAATTGATAAATAGTCCCCATAGAGGCCCAAAAGCCAGCTTGTTCTTTAGCCAAGATATCTTTCTTATTACTCCATTGTAATAATCTATCCAGTAATAATCTGGTAAACAATTTAGAGACTACACATAACAGGCTAATCAGGCTATAATTCTTAAGATCATAGATGCTACCTTTTTTTATGTATAAGGACCACTACTGCCTCTCTCCGGTAAGCAGGGATCTTGCCCGATTCATTTATTGTTGTAAACAAACGGGCCAATACAACTGCCCACCAGTCAGGGAAAAGCCTAAAAACCACAGCCGGTACAAAATCAATGCCAGGGGCTTTATTAGTTTTCAGAGCAGAGATAACTTTACAAACATCTTGCGATGTTACTGGTTGCCACATAGGTAAATTCCCAACCACTTCCCTTTCAGCCATCCCTCCAGAAGGTAAGGAATTTTTAAACAGTTGCTGAAAGTATTCCTCCCAAGCAGATGCTGTAACTTTAGATTCCCTGAACAAAGCATCTTTAGGGGAGGTCTTGTACACTAATTCCCAAAACCTCCTACTATTCTGTGACCACTACTCCTTAATAAAAAGTAATTTTTTCTTCCTAAGCATCAACTTATAAGTTCGCCGATGCTCATACAAAAGTGGACCCTTGTTATTATTTTCAGACTTCAGTCCACTGGCAAGCTGCCGTAAAAATTGCCTACTCTTCTTGTGCTCTAAATTGAACCATTCATATTTTAAAACCCTACTGGGTTTAATCCTACAATTTTCCCTGAAGAGAAGAGGGTATAGTTCTTTAATTAAAAGCTCCCAGTAGACAAAGAGAGAGTCCGGATTATCTGCCTCAAGCAGATTTACATGGGCCAGCGAACATTCCTCCATGACCAAAGCACCCTCTATCCTTCTTTGGAGGGAATTAGTCCATTTAACCCTATTGAATGTTTTTATCCCTTGTCTCTCCCTATGTCCCCTCTCCTTGTCTTTCCCCTCCGAGTCCATTAGATGGTAAGCTGTAGGCAGGGACCGCCTCTATCTCATTGTTCTGTAAAGCGCCAGGTACACAGCTGGTGCTATACAAATGCTAATAAGTAAAATAAAATAATAATAATAATAATTCCTTCCCCTAATTCCTCCTTCCCCTAATGTTTCAGTAATAAACATTCCACCATAACTGTTGTTATGGTGGAATGGGCCCTGGTGATGGAGTGAGGCCCCTCACCCTTCCTCCCAGTGGCAGAGGATGAAGCTTCAGCAGGAAACCTGGGACTTCCAGGCTCATGGACACCAGCACAGCTGCACTGCCTATCTTTATTGTAGCTACAGCCTTGCCATTAGTTCCCACAATCAAGCCAATCCCTCTCTAAGCAGTCCTATTTGTGAATAGAAATATCAAGACTGAAGTGATGATGGATGGATGGCCAGCCCTGGGTGGCATAGGGACACCTGCCATTGGTGGGGTCCAACCTCCTGTGGTCACTCGGGTTTGCAGCATAAGAGTGCTCCTGGACCCATTGCTGTAGCTGAAATGTCAGGTTGCTGCAGTGGCCAGGAGCCCTTTTCACCATGTCCGTCTGGTGAGAAGACTGCAATCCTTTCTATCAGATTTGGCCATCATCATCCATGCCTTTGTAACCTCAGGATTAGACTACTGCAGTTTGCTTTTGGGGGTGGTGGTCCTTGATGACTTCAGAATCTGCAGCAGGTACAGAATGTGGTAGCCCATCTTCTGTTGGGGGTGGGGTGGTCCATCAGGAGTACATCACACAGCTCCAGAATCTACAATGGCTCCCAACAGCTTCCCTGGATCAATTCAAGGTGCTGGTTTTGGCCTACAAAACCCAAACAACCTGAGCCCCAAATATCTGAAAGACTGCCTTCCCTTTCATGTCCCACCATGGCCTCTGAGATTTGCCAGGAGTGCTTTCTTGTGTGCACCATCTGCCCGTGAGTTTCATACAGTGAGGTTGCGAAGAAAGGTGTTCTCAGTTGCTCCACCAGTATTGTGGAGCTCCAACTCCTGGAGGTACATCAGTTCTTGCGCCTGCTCATCTTCCCAAGGAAATGTAAGCTATTTTATTTGGCCAGGCACTTGGCAAGCAGGGACACTGTTTTGAGAAGTTTAGAATGAAGGATTTTAATTATTCATGGTTTTGGGATCCACCTTGAGCCCTCAGAATAGGTGAGATAATAAAATGAAGTAAATGAAATAGTACTTGTTCCCTGGATCTTGGGGGAAAGTGTAGAGAAGCTGATCTCAAATTGTGCATCCTCTGTGTTGGGAACCCCCTGCCATACACACCAACATGCCTTAAACAGCAGCAAAACATTTATTTGAGAGCAGAAAAAAGGTGGTTGTGCTGGTTTGCCATAGGTGTTATATTACAATTTCTTCATCCTCTCTTTTAATATCATACCCTGCCTGCCTGAATGCTCCAACATTTGTCATCATCATGGATTCATTATCATTCAGTGCAGATCCTGGACTGAACAGGATATGAAAAGGATATGAAAAGATGCAGTCCTGAATGTACCAAGATAAGAAAAGAAAGTTCTTGGTCACTGATAAAACGGAGCAACAGACTCCACTGCCGATTGCTCCGTGGGTGGGTGGTGGGTGGAGATGGGTGTTGTGTGGGAGCATGCATGCGCCTACACCCACCGCCTGTGGTGCTTACTCAAATGCCTCCACCCATAGAAATGCACCCCACCCACCGCAAGTGGTGTTTACACAGACACCTCCACCCAGCGAAACTGGGTGGAGGCATCTCATGTGAAAAGGGCCCATGTTGCAGGGCTGCAGTGTTGCCCTGTACCATGCATAATAAAATGTAATATGCATTTTATCGGTGTTAGAGTGTCCGTGTAAAAAGAGTGTCTGTGTAAAAAAGGACATAATGCCACCTCACCACCAGCTCAACCTACTCTGTCATTTGGATATATTTAGTACCCTGGTATTACAGTTTTCCATTGGTTATCCTCATTCCTCCAAGTCTCTGAGATTCCTATTACATCTATATTAATTATGTTTTCATGTAGTTCCAAACACTAATTCTTCCATCTTACTAGGGATGTGCAGCAGACACGTTGTTTGTTTTCATTACCTGTTCTGTTTTCATTTCCAAAATCTTGTTAGTTAGTGGGGGGGTGGGGGGGTGAAACCCCTCCCCTCTACCATTTTTGCTATTTTTGTTTCCTTTTATAAATATATAAATTCACTGTACATGCACATAATGGCTGCTAGGGCCATTCTATGCATGCGTGCTCAATGCCAAAATGATGCCAGAAGCATCGGCTCCATTTTGGAAAAAGGCAGCCGGTCTGTGTATGTGCAAAATGGCCACCACATATGAGCAGAATGGCTGCCCTTTTCCAAATTGGCACTGACAGTGCTGGCACCATTTTGGCAAAGGGCATGCATGTGAAGAAATGCTCCAGCGGCTATTTTGTATATGATCACTGATTTTTTTATATTTTGGTAATGAAAGTGGACACTTTTTTCCCTTTGTTTTCATCCATGTTCTTTACCGTGGCCTGACTTTTTTTTTTTAGTTTGAATTACTAAACTGAACAAGCTATCATTTGTTTTAATACTTAAAGGAAAAATCTGCACACACAGATCTTACTTTTTAGACTTTTAGCATTTGTATATAGACACTTAAACATATTCTTTTTATTCTTATTCGGCTTCGGCCGTTTGTTTCAGACTCTGATCTGGCCATTGTCATTCATGCTTTCGTCACATCTAGATTGGACTATTGTAACATGCGCTACGTGGGGCTACCCATGGTGACGGCTCGGAAATTGCAGCTGGTGCAGAATGCAGCAATCCATCTCTTAGTGGGACTGGGCCGCTGGGAGCATATTACACCAGTGCTCCACTCTCTGCACTGGCTGCCGGTAGTTTTCCAGGCCTGATTCAAGGTGTTGGTCTTGGCCTATAAAACCCTGGGTCCTACTTATCTGCAAGATCACCTGTTGTCCGGGGGTGCTGTCATCTGGGGGTGCTGTCATCCGGGGGTGCTGTGCTCGAGGTCCCCCGAGTCTTCCGGTGGGGGCCATGCAGGGGAAGGCATTCTCGGTGGCTGCACCATGGCTGTGGAACTCCCTTCCGGTCAAGGCCCGGTTGGCCCCAGATCTCCCCTCCTTTCAAAGAAGTTGTAAAACCTGGCTGTTCCACCAGGCGTTTGGTGGGGGAGAGGGTTGATGGGATGGAGGGGGATTTGGATCTGGTGGGGTTGGGATGCGATATTTTTCCTCCTTTTATGTGTTGTTTTAGCTTTGATGTTTTTAGTGTCTGTGGCAGGAGGGGTGGGGTAGCAATTTAAAAAAATAAATAAATAAATTATTCTGCTTGTTGTGACTGTCAATTAATTTTGAATGATTTAAATTTGTCTGTTCTGTTTCACATATTTAAATTTGTCCTAGCTCTCTGCTATTTTCCTATCCTCTAGATTAGGATACTCAAATTCCCCTGATTTAACAGCATCCTTTGGAGATACCTCAGTCCAAACCATGTGCTCCTTAGTGACTGTCAGCTTTCCTCTAGATTCTAGTTTAAAAACTGCTCTATCGCCTTTTTAATTTTTAATGCCAGCAGCTGGGTTCCATTTTGGTTAAGGCAGAACCCATCCTGTAGGTATAGGCTCCCCCTTCCCCAGAATGTACCCCAGTTCCTAATGAATTAAAAGTTCTCCTCCTTGAACCATAATCTCATCCATGCATTGAGACTTGGGAGCTCAACCTGCTCTGGGGTCCTGCATGTGGAACTGGGAGCATTTCTGAGAATGCTGCCTAGAGGTTCTGTACATCAATCTCCTTTATCTAGAAGCCTAAATCTAACATTCAGAACCTCCTTCCTACATCTTCCTCTGCCATTGCTACCTACATGTACCAAGACAACCAGCTCCTCCCCAGCACACTCTAGAATTCTGTCTAGGTGAGGTGTGATGTGTAAGGTCCACTACCATCGCGCCAGGCAGGCAATTCACCATGCAGTCCTTAGTGCCACCAGCAACCCATCTATCTACATTCCTAATAATCAAAGCAGCAGCTACCATGGCTTTCCTATTCCCACTCTCCTGCACACGCACCCCTGGAGATGTATCCTTGATGAGAGAGGAAAACACATTGCTTGGAAGGCAGGTCCCAGCTATGGAATCACTTCTCACGATTCCAGATTGATATTCTCCCTCCTGGAGACCTTGCTCTTCCAATGAAGAACAGGACTGCCAGAGTGGAGATGGGACCACTCTATGTCCCTGAAGGACTCCTCTATGTACTTTTCTGTCTGCCTCAGCTCCTCCAGCTCTGCCACTCTAACCTCCAGAGGTGCACATGTACAACCTCTCCCCAACAGGAAGCTAACCGTACATTTTGCACTCGGTGCAAGAGACTGGATAGCCCCCACCCTGCTGCTGGAATGCTGTCTGCATCTCCTTATTTAATGGGGGTGGGAGAGGGGGTTTAAACCAAGTTTTTGTACCTAGTTAAAGCAGGAGTGGGCTATGTTTCCTGAGTTGCTGAACTATGAGGCTTTTTAGGTTAGGGATTTAGTTAACTGGAGTTTAATGCTACTTCCTTCTTTTAGTGCTAACTACCGCAGCTCTTTTCACAGGTTATACAACTGCAGAGGGTCTCTAGTTTAATGTAGAACTAAGTGAATGGGTAAATAAGCAGAAGGCATCTTACCTAATCTTACACCAACCAAAGTCTCTCCTGCCGGCTACCTCCAATAGTGAACTCCCAGGCAAACTTATCTGCTGCCTTGTCCTCTTCCCTGGGGTCTGTCTATGAGCTCTTGTGTCACTTGAAGGCTGCTAGCCTTTTGAACTCCTGGAGGACTGTGCCTCCAAGTCAGCAGAAGATAGCTTCACCCCATAATCATGGCAGAACTATGGGCAAGGCAGAGTCAGAGCTCCTCCCTCCTACATCTTGAGCACACAAACCAAAAAAACAAACCACACCACCTGAACTATCAGACAAACAAACCCCCCTTTCTATTCTGTTCACACGCCTCCTCTGCTGCTTCCAGCAGCACTCCCAGGCAAACTCCCCAGTTATCTTGTCCTATTTGCTGCTGGGGCCTGTGCCCCAAGCTTCTGTATTGCTTGCTGGCTGCCAGCCTTTGGTCACTTCAATACACTTTCTAGTGTTATTGGTCACAATGCACAATAGTGCTAAAAAGTGCCAAAGTCCCCTTCGTTGCCGCCATGGCGGCGACGGGGAATTTGTTGTGCCCCAGGGGGAAGCACAGAGGGATGGATGTGGTGGGGAGCATTCTCAAATGCTCCCCCGCTGGGAAAAAACTGGGTTGCTGAGGCAACCAGAATGTGCGCATGCACAGAGAGCGCAGAGTGCTGATTGAGGGACTGGTCCGCCCTTGTTAGAAAGGGCGGGGCCACTGCGAGGCCATGGCATTCAGTAGCTGAAGAAGACTGAGCAACAGCAAGCTTCCTCACTGCTGCTCAAAGTAGGAGTCAGTCGCCCACGTGGAATCAAGCGGCATGATGAGCCACACTAAGAAGAAGGTGGGGGGGCAGAGAAAGAAGGCTCCAGTGGCCACACAGATGCCTGTGACAAAGGACCCAGGTGAAAATGGCGAAGGGTCAGGGCAAGAGAACCCCCCCAGGGCAGTTACGTTGGCCTGCCTTGCTGCCTGTGAGGCGCAAATGCAGGCGCAGCCCCCCCCCATTGGGGAATTAAGGGAGGCCACCATGGCAGGTTCGGGGGAGGGCACCTCCACCAGAACAGAGGCAGGGCAGGGGACGGAGCACGTGGAATCCTGCATGGAGGGAACACAGGCTGCCACCCCACCCCGAAGCTGGGATTGAAATGGAGGGAAAGGGTAATACAACCCCCCCATGCACTACAGAGATGAGGGGGCCATAATAAGCCCCGCACCATATCAGGCAAACTTGGCTACGGAAGCTAGGAGAGAAGCCAACACAGGCCCACAACCCCTGCAGCCAATGGGTCTCCAAGGCCTAATTGCCCATGCTGGGGGGAGAATAACCCCAATGGGCGCATGGAACATGGGCCTGATTATGCAAGCCCTGTATCCCTTGCATCAGGCCCCTCCCATGTTTGATGGCCCACAGCAGGCCACAACTGGACCTGCCCGGTCTAATCATGGGTCAGGGGGAGTAGGATCTCCTTTGCAGGCCAGGTACACAGTGAAACAGGCTTGTAACCCACAAGACAGAAACCTAGGTAGGGAGATGATTGACCAACTTGGAGATCCAGGGCTAGGGAAATATTGGCACCATAGAGATAGCAGAGTTGCCCCAGCTTCCCTAGGGGCTGCGCCTGCCCCTGGCACCTCCTTAGCAGAGAAAGGGGGGCCTGGGATGGTAGTCTATTCTGAAGGTGATGAACCACCGGTGAGCAGGAGGCTCTTACAAGAGCCAGACCATCATGATGGGCAGGCAGATGCAGAGATGTGAAGGCAAATCAGGGTTTTGGAATTGGAACTGAACTGGGGTATACAGAACCGCGCATGGGCCCATAAGGCACAGGAAACCCAAGGACCCAGCACCCCACGCAGCAGAGGGAGATGGTGAGCATTTGGCATGGGGTAACAGGGGGATTAGGAATGCAATCACAACCAGAATTATCCAGGTGGGGGGGAGAGACACAATCCCTCAAGTTGCTGGGGGGAGTGACACACAGGCCGAGCCCCTAAACACTCAGGGCGGGGGCCAGCTAGTGGTAAGTCCAGCTGCGGAGGCCGCAAACTGCCAACACCAGACCACCCCACAACTACTCATGGTAAATGGGGCCTGGGCATAGGTCATCCCAGCAGCAGGCCAAAATTTAGGGCTGGAGGTTCCCTCCCTAGCAGTAGGGAGCAACCCACCAACGGGCACGGCCCCTGCTATGGCCTCCCCCACCCCTACCCAAGGGACAACCCCTACCCCAACAGCGGTAGTCGCTGAAACATCATGGGTGACGCCCCCCCAGGGGGATCATACCCGACGTGGCTGCCCCATTCGGCAATCACCTGCTGCAAGCCACAAAAGATAAGATATGTAGGGGGGAATACATTGACCTCTTTGCACTCTTGTTCAGTGATCTCATTGTGGATCACCCAGAACAAGGGGAGGCCAAAGACAAAAAAAGATTTAGATGCCCCAAAGCTGATCGTAATTGGGATAATTGGACTTCTGCGCATGCAGTGTACATGGGGATGCTGATGCAAGCCGATCCAGGCCGAGGACTGGAGCTGCATAAATATGCATACATTATTCGCAGGGCCCATGGGACAGGACCACTGGGTGCATAGCTACGCTATGATGAAGCATTTCACCATAGGGCTGCCAATAACTCCGGGCTCCCATGGGATAAGCATGCCCCAGACTTGTGGCTTGAATGCATGATTGACGCCACAAATGCACCCTGGGCCGATAGCGGGCACCCCTTAGTATGGGGAGGGGTGGCTTCGGCGAACAAGACATTTCAAGGCGACAGATGAAAGGGGGGGGCAAGGATTACCCAGCCCATGCTGGGAATACAACAAAGCGGGCTGGTGCAATCGGAACAACTGTAAGTTTCGCCACACGTGTTCCAATTGTGGAGGGGGACACTCGGCAACCACTTGCTTTCGCCCCAGACAAAGGAATAATCGGGGCAGATTTAATCAAGAGTCAGGAAATGGAAAAGGGGGTCGGTGAATATTGCCAGGGCCTCGCCAAGGAAAGGGGACCGACACCAGTGCAAATTAACAACTTAGAGCATTAAGACTCCACCCCGACAGGTGTGAAGTCCATTATGTGGTGCAAGGTTGCAGGAAAGCATTTCTCATTCCAGCTGGCCCAGTACCTCACCATGGTACAGTGCGTATATTAAAATCATTAGATGGGCGTGAAGAGTTAGTGAGAATAAAGACTGGGAAAGAAGTAGCTGAAGGGCGTGTGGCTGGTCCCTTTGATTACCCTCCCATCAATGACATGGTTATATCACACCTTGGGGACAATGCCCAGAAAACGCCGGGGGAATTTTGGATGATACATCATCTGTCCTACCCTCGGGGTTTTTCTGTAAATGATGTCATACCCAAAGACCTCTCAACCATCAAGTATGCATCATTTGACGATGCTGTGAGGAAGGCCAGGGCGATGGGATCGGGTGCACTTATGACAAAGTGCGATGTAAAATCGGCATTTCGCCTACTGCCAGTGCACCCCAGTAGTTTCCATCTCCTAGGTTTTCACTTTGAAGGGAAATACTATTATCATCGAGCCATGCTTATGGGGTGCTCTATATTCTTCTCTGCTTTCGAATGCTTTAGTTTGCTAGTAGAATGGATATATAAGCAACGGCTACAAGAAGGCGAAGTCTCTAAATACTTAGATGATTTTTTAATAATATGCCCCCCCAGAGAAGGGTCCTGCGCAGCCATCCTGCATTTATTCCAGGAATTGGCAGCGGAACTCGGTATTCCACTGGCACCTGAAAAGACAGAAGGCCCAGACACGTCCATCACCTAGGAATAGAATTAGATACTAAATTGAACCAATCAAGATTGCCCAGACATAAAATTGAGAGCATGAAACAAAAAATTAAGGAATGCATGGGAGCTTGTAAAGTCACAGTGCGAGCCTTACAATCCTTAATAGGGAGCCTTAACTTTGCATGCCGTGTGGTGGCACCAGGTAGAGCCTTTTTGTCCAGGTTATACAGCAAACTATGAGGACACAACCAGCCCCATTTTAGGATTCGGGTTACCAATGAGATGAAACAGGACTTAGGAACATGGATGGGCTTCTTGGAGGAATACAAAGGTGTGAGCTTCTGGAGGGACCAAATGTTACTTAAATCTGAACTGCAGGTCCATTCCACTGCGGCTGGCGGGGCGGGATTTGGAGTATATTTCAGAACACGCTGGTGTGCAGCGCCATGGCCAACAAGGTGGCATGAAACGGGTGTGGTCAGAGATTTAACATTTCTAGAGCTGTTCCCAATAGTTGTTGCTGTTCTATTCTGGATGTGACGATTTGCCAACAACACCATCCTTTTTTGGTGTGACAATATGGCTGTAGTGCACGTGATCAACACCCTTTCATACCGCTCGCCAAGGGTTATGTCCCTGGTGCGGAGATTGGTCAGTGCATGTCTGAAAGATAACATCTTGTTTACTGCATGGCACATACCAGGAGTTGACAACGGCATAACCGATGCCCTTTCTCAGTTTCAGATAAAACGATTCCGGGAAATGGCACTGGACGCCAGAGAACTACCAGACCCCTTGCCAACCAGGGTATGGAGCCATGGGAGTTAGAGATGCAGTCTATCGTACAGGGATCACTGGAACCCAGAACTCAGGCCTCGTACGGTAGGGCCTTCCATGAATTCCAGCAATTTAGGGTTTCCAGAGGTTGGGGAACTGCCTTCCCCATAGGGGAGCCTGAAGTAATCCAGTTTGCAATGCACCTTCACAAAAAGGGGTTGACTGGGGGCACTATAGCAGGAAAGGTTTCAGCACTCTCTTTTGTTAGCAGGCTGAAAGGTTTCCCATCCCCCGACAAGGGCTTCTACTTGAAGTGGATGTATGAAAGTTGGGCTAGGGCTCAACCAGCCATGCCCAAACTTAGAGCACCAATAACCACCCCAGTCCTGGTCCAATTATGTCAGACACTAGCAACAGTATGCCACACCACCTTTGAGGTACAGTTGTTCACTTCAGCGTACGTCATAACATATTTTGGTGGGTTTAGGATTAGCGAGGTAGTCCCCCGATCCCAAAAAGACAACATGGAGAGAGCCTTCCTACTGCAGGACATGGAATTGTTACAGGAAGGATTAAGATTTAGAATACGCTGTTCCAAAACAGATCAGAGGAGTAGAGGACATAACGTTGAGCTATACCAATGTGGAAACCAGGCCATATGCCCCGTTGAACAGATGAGGCGGTACCTTGCTATCCGCCCCAGAGCCCCCGGATACTTATTCGTCCACAGGTCAGGGACCCCGCTTACAAATTATCAATTTACCACTGTCCTAAAGGCTTCTCTTCACAGGGCGGGATTGCCCGTAAGGGAATTCAGGTCCCACTCGTTTAGGATCGGCGCTGCTACAACTGCTGCAGCCGCGGGGTTAGCAGAGGAGATGATTAAGTCTGTGGGAAGATGGCGTTCAGTGGCATATAAAAAGTATGTTCAACCCTACCCTGAGTAAACAACTGCATTTTTGTTTCCAGTAGGAACTAGGCACACCAGGATCGAAAAATGTGTGGTATGGATCGTGGGTCACAGTTTGGTGCAATGGGCAAACAGAGCCCCTAGGACAAACAACTGGGGTGTACACCTAGGACTGGGAAACAGGTTTACTATAAAATGGATAGAAAAAGGGGGAATGAGATGGAGCCAACTGCTACCTCTGCTAAGAAATTGGGGACAAACATCAACACCACACATATTAGTAATCCACCTAGGGGAAAACGATCTCCCAGATAGGAAAGGAGTCAATTTAATAATAAATATTAAACAGGATTTATTGATAGTTAAAAGTTTGTTTGTGGGTGTCCACATAGTATGGACAAAGTTTTATACCCCGCATTAAGTGGGAAACAATAACCAAACCTGGGAAAGTAGACAGAGCCCAAAGAAACATTAGCCGTGAAATAGCAAAATGGGTGTCTAGCTTAGGAGGATCTACCATTAAACATCCAGGAATTGTTAGGGGAAGAAAGAACCTGTTCTGTGATGATGGAGTGCACTTGTCACCAGCAGGGAACACATTATATTTGACGGCATTGGCCAAACATCTTAGAGGATTATAAGTTGTAGAGGCGTTGGGGGTTGGGGTGAAAACATTCATCTCCCCCCCTTTGTGGCAGGGATCCAGTATGCTATAGTAAGCTAAATAGGATAGGAATAGCATAGGAAGAGTCATCTCCTTAAGAGATGGGGGTGCGATAACCAGAGTGATGCCGGCACAGCACACGCTGGGGTCATGACCCCTGGGAGGCGTGACGCAGTGAAGTCAGAAAGGACATGCACTGTCCACTGACTGCGGACACCAACCTCCTTACTCGCGCCCAGAGTTGGGCCTATCCCCTTTTTTGGCCAGAGCCAGAGTGCTGTTGAAAAGGGGACGTTGTTTGCTAAAGATGCCGACGCTGGAGGACACATCCACATCGGCATCAAAGTTAATAAGTTCATTAGCATAGCATACTGGATCCAGAATTGCAGTGCAATTACCCCACCGGCCTCGTTTGAATTTGATTTAATAAAGGAGTGCGGCCAGTTTTGAAACCAATGAAGGTCTCTGTGTCTTATTTTGGATGTGCCAACAATAGAAGTAAATGCTGAAATAGTGACCAAAATAACTGGAACAAAATACACAGATAAATGGATTTGCAACTATTATTTCTAGGACAAATACTTTTTGGGATATTTGGTGATATTATGAATATGAAAATGTTTACAGTTTTGTATAGGGCTAAGTAACATGCTTTGGCCCTACAAATCCCTACCCTCTCAGAGCCCAACTTATAAAAAGCAAACTTTAAAAATTAAAAAAGGAATTACTCACACACAACAGCCCCCCATATGAGCCAGACTTAAACTGCTTATCTATAGATTTTCTTTTCAAAGTTCATTATTGAGCTACAAAAGAAACTGCTAATTCTTTTTAATTCACCCACTAGAGGAGAGTATTGCATATTACCCACTAGTTATATAATTGTCTGCTTGTTGCAGCAGCATTGTTTTATTATTTATTTTAATGTATTTATTTTATTTGAATTTATAGGCCACCCTTCCCAGAGGCTCAGGACAGCTTACAATACATAAAAACATTTAAAATAGAAAAAGCCTAAAAACCCCACAAAACCCAACCAACACCACCTCCCCACCCAACCTCCTCTTGCACCCCTACCCCAAAGCCACATACTACCTCACCCCAGTCCTCTATCCCTGCCTGCCAAATGACTTTTCAGATTTGTTTAAAAAATAAATATAAATAAAAAGTCTCACGCCGCCACAGAAAGACACTCAGGCCCTGAGCTCAAGCAAAGTTCTGGGAGAAGGGAGTTCCAAACCAGTGGGACAGCAACTGACAGTGTCCCCCTGCGAGACCTCACCATATGAGCAACGCTAACAGATGATACCCATAGGGAGACACTCCAGGTCAATCACAGGGGCCACAATGGGGCATGGAAGGACAGGAGGTCTTTCAGATTTGTGGGGCCCAGACCATTTAGGACTTTAAAGGTCAAAATGAGCACCTTGAATTGTGTCCAGAAAGATATAGGAAGCCAGTGCAGATTTTGGAGCATCAGTGTAATGTGCTCGCAGAGACTCGTCCCCAAAAGGAGACAAGCCACCGCATTCTGCACCAGCTGCAGCTTCCAAATAGTCATCAAGGACAGCCCCACATAGGGTATTTTCAGACGTTACAAGATCACGCTCAACCACGGTGAATCCCCATGTGGTGATCGTGATCCCATAACGTCTGTTGGAGGGAACGTAAGTTCGCCCCAAGATGTTCACCCCCGTGAATCACGGGGGGGAAATCACATTTAGCACGCAAACTGAGGTCCTGGACGGACCATCTCCGTTTGCGTGTTGAATGTGATTCCCCCTGTGATCAAGGGGGCCATAACGTCTGTCCCCCTATCAGCGGGGGGATTCCAGGCCGTGGTCAATGCGGGCAGGCGCTGCGACCGCATTGGCCATTGCACCCGCCCATCTCCCAAGAGGATGGGCAGCCTAGGGAGGGGGGCAGGGCCGTGCGGCCACACATTGGGTTGCGCGGCCCTGCCCCCCCGGATTCCCCACTGGGAGCGGCCAACCCATCTGTTGACTGTTACGTGTTTGCCCCAGCGGGGAATCATTAGGGTGTTTCCGTGGCGGGGCGAGTTGAGCCCCGTCATGTCTGAAAATACCCATAGAGCGCATTGCTGTAATCTAGCCTTGAGATGATGAAAACATGGATGATGGTGGCGAGATCTGAATCAGAGAGAAAAGGATGGCAAAAGCTGGTCCATTTTGGAAAAGGATGTGCATGATGACCTAGCAGCTGTTTTGCACATGCACAGGTTTTTTATTTTTATTTTTAAACTAAAACAGATGAAAGCAAACAACAATCATTTGCTTATTCATCTATTTTCCTAATATTAGTTACAAACACTAATGGGGCTCCACTGGTTTTTGTAACTAATAGAAAATGTGATGGATGCACACCCCTATTATTTGCATCTGAATTAACATCCAATCCGAGTTTGACCCAGGTTCCACGGATTTTGATCCATTATCTCCAGGCTAAGTTCCTATTTCCCACAGTTAGTCAGGGGAGTCTCTAGGATTTGTTTAAGGGAGTGGGACACATTGGAAAGAGATGGGAGGAGAGCTTCTCCAACCACCTTTCTGATGTGTTCCTGCCACATGCAGACTGTCGTAACACGATAACCCTCTGAAGGTGGTATGGGTATGCTGGAAAGGGGCAGGTGTTCTTTTGTCTCACCTTGTTTAAGTGTACCCTGCCCCTTTGGGGGTCAATAGAAGGTGGTGACCCTTAATGGGAATAACCTGCTATGGAACCAGAAAAAGAACGTTTTATGCAGGTGTAAATCACCAAAGTGTTGCAAGGCATAATTTCCCACAAATCAGGACCAGGAAAGATTATATAAACAGAAGGTTACTTAACCTAGGGAAGGTAGGAACTATTAACAGGCATTGTGGAATGAGTGGATTTTTTAATGATAGATATACACAAACGAACTTGAAGTCCAATGACTATTATTAATTAATTTCCATAGCACTTCCAGTGTTCAGAGTGCTTTACATCTTCATCTAGTTCACCTTCACAAGAGCCTGCGTGGTAGGTCATTATTATTCCCATTTTACAGATAAGGAACCGAGGCCAAAAAATAGTGACTAGCCTAATGCCACCCAGCAAGTTCATGACTAGGATGGGATTTAAACCCTGTTCTCCCAGTCCAACATCTTATCACTGGGCTATGCTGGCTGTCAGTGACATACAACATACTGTGATTGAGATAGTTTTAGTAACCTTGCCTGGCATCCATTTTTAGGAAGCATTCAGCTCTTCATAACAGCCTCTGAAATCAGCTGTCAATATTGTTATAACTTTTTCCAGTTTAGAAAATGTTGCCAGTAGCTAAAGGCTAAATTTTTTACCATCTGTTACACAAGTCAAAATCCAACTCCCAACTAAGACCATTATCCACAGTTGCTTTCTCTGGAGCAGAAATCCACAGGCCTACAATTCTTTTTTAAAAATCTGAGAACTGCGCCTATTGAAGGTTTACAAAATCAACACATCTATTGCTATCACACCAGCTGTTTGGAGCAGAGAGGAAATTTGACTAGAGTGTTTATAATAGGAAGGAAAATTGATCCATTCCTCCATCTTAAGGCAAAATGGGCACTCAGCTAGGAGGACAGGACATTTTAAATGAATGACAGGAAACACTTATGTGTTGAGCCCTATCCATTGTGGTTTTGTCTACTTGATTTCAATAGTGTACGTTTAAGCTTTTATCTCAAATTGTTTGTATGGGTGGGGGGGTCAATCTTGGTTCTAGAAGGAAAACACATTTTAGAAAAAAAACAAAACTGATTAGCATCTAGTTTTAGATTTATTTGTGGGATTCTAAAGTATCCTAAAATGAATATTATTAGTACTACACTCCCCATGGAGAGGGAGGAAGGAGAGGGAAAGCTCATTCCCATTAGCACAAATCTGATCCCCCCACCCTCAACCCCAAATGATGGCAGTTCTATCCCCTTATCCAATGCTGCAGGTGAGGAGCAGAGCAGTGGCATGATGTTCCTTAGTTTAAATACCCTGCTATCTTTATGGAGACATTGAGAGTTGCAGATGTCAAAATTATGAGGGTACCATTCCTTGTACCCAAAATACAGGAGGAAGCATGTCCCCTTCTCTCTCTCTCTCTCTCTCACACACACACACACCAGCAGGAACGCTTGAGGTCAGCTGAGACTAGAGAAAATTATGCACGGCACTGTACATGTTTTAAATAATAGACAGGGAGATTACAGTAGCCCCTATAGAGATTATACAGAAAAATACAGAAGAAAATACAGAAAAAGTACAGGGAGAGGGGATATAATATTCAGAAGTCAACACAGAAACTTGGGGCCTTTTTAGACAAACGGGATTTTAAACCCACGGCTCTTGGAACACTTGCACGGGGAGACTTTAGATGGTCCTCCGTGAACCAGAAGTCACCCGGGTGCCATTAGAAACAGCGGCGCCAGGCAACTCATGGGTGTTTTGAGACACGGCACGGTAATACTACCACGCCGTGTCTCAAAACACCCAGGAGTCACCCGGCGTCGCTATTTCTAATGGCACCCGGATGACTTCCAGGTCACAGAGGACCATCTAAAGCCCCCCCCATGCAGGTGCCTCAAGAACCGCGGGTTTAAAATTCCATTTGTCTCACATGAGATGCAGAAAAATAGGTGCTTAAAGAAAGCTGGAAGTGGTTCCAAAACCTGGATGCCAAGATCTGTACTCACAGTTTCTGTGTTTCTGCTAGTTTGACTTCCCTTCTTGAAAACTTTGTCCTAAATGCCTTTGCTGGAATTGGTAAAGCTGCCTTGCACTTCCAGCTCCTCTGTCTGTCACTGAGAATTATTTATTGTAATTGTTATTAGGGATGAAATAAATACCTGAAGCCAATATCAAATTGGATGACTTTGCTGCTTGGTTTCTCTTTCAGAGAAGATGGTGTGAAGTGCTCTTCATTTTTAATATTTCGGTATTTTAATTCCTTTGTAGGGACCATTTGCCACTCTTCCATGAAAGTGCCATTGTGCTAATAGCAATCACTCCAGAGCATCATTGTGCCGTTGTTTGGTGTGGGTGTGTGCCATCACTGAACAGTACTGAATGGGAGGACAAAAATTAAAATGACCAAATCAAAATAACTGGNGGGCCGTGCGGCCACACATTGGGTTGCGCGGCCCTGCCCCCCCGGATTCCCCACTGGGAGCGGCCAACCCATCTGTTGACTGTTACGTGTTTGCCCCAGCGGGGAATCATTAGGGTGTTTCCGTGGCGGGGCGAGTTGAGCCCCGTCATGTCTGAAAATACCCATAGAGCGCATTGCTGTAATCTAGCCTTGAGATGATGAAAACATGGATGATGGTGGCGAGATCTGAATCAGAGAGAAAAGGATGGCAAAAGCTGGTCCATTTTGGAAAAGGATGTGCATGATGACCTAGCAGCTGTTTTGCACATGCACAGGTTTTTTATTTTTATTTTTAAACTAAAACAGATGAAAGCAAACAACAATCATTTGCTTATTCATCTATTTTCCTAATATTAGTTACAAACACTAATGGGGCTCCACTGGTTTTTGTAACTAATAGAAAATGTGATGGATGCACACCCCTATTATTTGCATCTGAATTAACATCCAATCCGAGTTTGACCCAGGTTCCACGGATTTTGATCCATTATCTCCAGGCTAAGTTCCTATTTCCCACAGTTAGTCAGGGGAGTCTCTAGGATTTGTTTAAGGGAGTGGGACACATTGGAAAGAGATGGGAGGAGAGCTTCTCCAACCACCTTTCTGATGTGTTCCTGCCACATGCAGACTGTCGTAACACGATAACCCTCTGAAGGTGGTATGGGTATGCTGGAAAGGGGCAGGTGTTCTTTTGTCTCACCTTGTTTAAGTGTACCCTGCCCCTTTGGGGGTCAATAGAAGGTGGTGACCCTTAATGGGAATAACCTGCTATGGAACCAGAAAAAGAACGTTTTATGCAGGTGTAAATCACCAAAGTGTTGCAAGGCATAATTTCCCACAAATCAGGACCAGGAAAGATTATATAAACAGAAGGTTACTTAACCTAGGGAAGGTAGGAACTATTAACAGGCATTGTGGAATGAGTGGATTTTTTAATGATAGATATACACAAACGAACTTGAAGTCCAATGACTATTATTAATTAATTTCCATAGCACTTCCAGTGTTCAGAGTGCTTTACATCTTCATCTAGTTCACCTTCACAAGAGCCTGCGTGGTAGGTCATTATTATTCCCATTTTACAGATAAGGAACCGAGGCCAAAAAATAGTGACTAGCCTAATGCCACCCAGCAAGTTCATGACTAGGATGGGATTTAAACCCTGTTCTCCCAGTCCAACATCTTATCACTGGGCTATGCTGGCTGTCAGTGACATACAACATACTGTGATTGAGATAGTTTTAGTAACCTTGCCTGGCATCCATTTTTAGGAAGCATTCAGCTCTTCATAACAGCCTCTGAAATCAGCTGTCAATATTGTTATAACTTTTTCCAGTTTAGAAAATGTTGCCAGTAGCTAAAGGCTAAATTTTTTACCATCTGTTACACAAGTCAAAATCCAACTCCCAACTAAGACCATTATCCACAGTTGCTTTCTCTGGAGCAGAAATCCACAGGCCTACAATTCTTTTTTAAAAATCTGAGAACTGCGCCTATTGAAGGTTTACAAAATCAACACATCTATTGCTATCACACCAGCTGTTTGGAGCAGAGAGGAAATTTGACTAGAGTGTTTATAATAGGAAGGAAAATTGATCCATTCCTCCATCTTAAGGCAAAATGGGCACTCAGCTAGGAGGACAGGACATTTTAAATGAATGACAGGAAACACTTATGTGTTGAGCCCTATCCATTGTGGTTTTGTCTACTTGATTTCAATAGTGTACGTTTAAGCTTTTATCTCAAATTGTTTGTATGGGTGGGGGGGTCAATCTTGGTTCTAGAAGGAAAACACATTTTAGAAAAAAAACAAAACTGATTAGCATCTAGTTTTAGATTTATTTGTGGGATTCTAAAGTATCCTAAAATGAATATTATTAGTACTACACTCCCCATGGAGAGGGAGGAAGGAGAGGGAAAGCTCATTCCCATTAGCACAAATCTGATCCCCCCACCCTCAACCCCAAATGATGGCAGTTCTATCCCCTTATCCAATGCTGCAGGTGAGGAGCAGAGCAGTGGCATGATGTTCCTTAGTTTAAATACCCTGCTATCTTTATGGAGACATTGAGAGTTGCAGATGTCAAAATTATGAGGGTACCATTCCTTGTACCCAAAATACAGGAGGAAGCATGTCCCCTTCTCTCTCTCTCTCTCTCTCTCACACACACACACACACACCAGCAGGAACGCTTGAGGTCAGCTGAGACTAGAGAAAATTATGAGACTAGAGAAAATAATAGACAGGGAGATTACAGTAGCCCCTATAGAGATTATACAGAAAAATACAGAAGAAAATACAGAAAAAGTACAGGGAGAGGGGATATAATATTCAGAAGTCAACACAGAAACTTGGGGCCTTTTTAGACAAACGGGATTTTAAACCCACGGCTCTTGGAACACTTGCACGGGGAGACTTTAGATGGTCCTCCGTGAACCAGAAGTCACCCGGGTGCCATTAGAAACAGCGGCGCCAGGCAACTCATGGGTGTTTTGAGACACGGCACGGTAATACTACCACGCCGTGTCTCAAAACACCCAGGAGTCACCCGGCGTCGCTATTTCTAATGGCACCCGGATGACTTCCAGGTCACAGAGGACCATCTAAAGCCCCCCCCATGCAGGTGCCTCAAGAACCGCGGGTTTAAAATTCCATTTGTCTCACATGAGATGCAGAAAAATAGGTGCTTAAAGAAAGCTGGAAGTGGTTCCAAAACCTGGATGCCAAGATCTGTACTCACAGTTTCTGTGTTTCTGCTAGTTTGACTTCCCTTCTTGAAAACTTTGTCCTAAATGCCTTTGCTGGAATTGGTAAAGCTGCCTTGCACTTCCAGCTCCTCTGTCTGTCACTGAGAATTATTTATTGTAATTGTTATTAGGGATGAAATAAATACCTGAAGCCAATATCAAATTGGATGACTTTGCTGCTTGGTTTCTCTTTCAGAGAAGATGGTGTGAAGTGCTCTTCATTTTTAATATTTCGGTATTTTAATTCCTTTGTAGGGACCATTTGCCACTCTTCCATGAAAGTGCCATTGTGCTAATAGCAATCACTCCAGAGCATCATTGTGCCGTTGTTTGGTGTGGGTGTGTGCCATCACTGAACAGTACTGAATGGGAGGACAAAAATTAAAATGACCAAATCAAAATAACTGGACCAAAATACACACACGACTAAAATAATTGAAACAAAATAGATGAAGAAAGAAATATGTGACTATTTGAGTAGAAGGTGGTGGATCCAAATATCACATCTCCAGGGACCTGGCCGTGTTCACTGCATTTTTCCCATTGCCATAGATAAACACTGGTCCCAGCACACACACAATTGAAGATTATTCAGATATTGTTGGTGGATCTGAATATGCAAATCATCTTTGTGACTGGGAAATGGCATATTTATTATAACTCTGATTGCTACATTAACGTCTCTCTCATACACATTCTGAAAACAATGAGTTCTTTGGTCCTGGAGTTCTTTCACCTTCAGCGCTAACTTGGCAGGAGGCCATCCCTGAACAAAGGACAGCAGTATATTGCTTCTTCTCTTCCAAAGCCTGAGAGAATTCTCCTGAAACACCAAGAAGGTGAACCATAGAGACACAAGGATCCCACAGGTGAAATTTCATTTATGGCTTAGCATCCTCCTGGCCAGATTTTCAGAAGTGTCTCCAGCACTAGCTATGTGAGGTTATGGCTTATTCTGTTAGGCCTAACTAGTCCAAGGCTCTGGTTCTTAAAGTGCTTCAAGCCTCACTGAAATGAACAGGGCTTGCCTAAGAACAACTCTTTGAGGTTCAGCACATAAGTTTGTACAAGTCTGGCT
>QEPC01014434.1:138459-149703 GCA_003113815.1 Sphenodon punctatus | reverse complement strand
GATTTCCGCAATTTTTCCACAATTTTTCCGCAATTCCGCGATTTGCAGAATTCCGGCGGAATTAGCGGAATATCCGCAGAAAAGTCGCGGTGTGGCACGGGCAGTTCCGAAATGGCGGAACGGAATCGCGACGCGGTAAAAGCTGCTGCCGCATCAGCCCTGTGCCTTAGTGGTATTGTACCACAGAACAGAGAGCAAAGAAAATAAAACATCAGAACACCACAGATCCTGATGTGATTAAATAATTTAATGATAGATTAATCACTTCATGACCTAGAGAGATGGGTTTGACTTGATTTATATTTTTAAAGCAGCGATTGCATTTGCATTCCTGCAGATGCTGGAATTGCAATGAGTACACTGTGGAAAAGCTGCAAAGAAAATTCTGCTGTGCTGGTACCTCTGTTTGAGCTAAAGCCAGTTTGGAGTCCACTTTATTGTGATCCAAATGGAAGTCAGCTTTGTTCAAAGTCCATTGTACATTGTCTACCATCATAATGGAAGTGTTACTCATCTTCAATATATTTCCATTCCTAATAACAGAGATGGGAGATTATTTTTCCTCCTGCAGACCACCAGCAGACCACTTTGAATTCTAGTACAAACTCCATTGACAGGATAAAAGTTGGAGCAAAGATGTGCTCAGGATGGGGGAAAAGAGATCACAGATCCATGCCATGGATCCGTCCCCCATCATTGAGCATGGCCATCACTAGGGATGTGTGAACAGAACGTGGTTTGAATGTTCAGCCGTTCGGTCGTTCAGTTTGAAAATCAAGTTCAGGTTCAGTTGTTCGGTTCGACGAAGTTCGGTTCAGCTGAACATGGCCGAACATTCGAAATAGCGTTATGGGTACCAATATCGATACTGAATTCGAAGATATTTTTTTGTATCAATATCATTTGACCCTGAAACCACCCCTGGTCTCCACCCCTGGTGCCAGGAAGTCTGCTGCCTCCCCCTTCCAGTCACGTTTTTCCCGCCCGAATGGGCCTTCCAGTCATGTTTTTCCCACCCCCAAACTCATCTGAACTCACCCGAACATGACCAAACTGTTCAGTCATTTCCGAGTTCGCTTCGGATGTTCGGTTCGGTTGTCCGAACAGACTGAGTTCGGTTCGCACTCCGAACATCCAAACTGCGTTTGCACATCCCTAATGGCCACATCTCCAACTCTCTTCCCCGGAGCTCATTCTTTAGTACTTGAAGGTAGAGACTGGATCTATGGGGGTCCATTCATTCCCTGTTCTTCACTTCCAGCCTCTGGCAGTCATAGGTGTACTCACACTGTGAGGATGAGGTCCTCTTGGCAAATAGTCATGGATAGATGTGTTCTCCACTCCTTCTTTGTTGATTATTCAACAATACATCAAACAGTGAAGCCAGGGGATTCCACTTTTGAGGTACATGCAGCTCACTCTATAAGGACCAGAAAGAAACAGAATACTGTATAACAGCAGTCAACACAGTACATCATGGATGCTACTGACATGGGGCACACAGCCTGCCCTGGCTGCCTGAAACTGCTGTGCTGCCAGATAGTTAGACACTAGTCTTTATTAGGAATAACAAATTGTTTCTGTGCTAAGCAGAGACCTGTTATCTGACCCAAGCCTGATGCGACCCAATTGTTTCCACTGAGGCTAGGTCAGATCAGACACTGGGTCTGCCCACTTTCATGGGCCAGGTTTCCTAGCTGGGAACAGAGAGTAGCCCCAGTCTTCACAAATTTCCATAAGATTGTGGTGCTTTGTAGGGGCAGACCACATTAGAAAAGAGTGGTGGAAAAACTCTGGCCCCACCCTTTTCTAACTGTAGGAGGACATGGTTCCCCAGGGTACTTCTTTGCAGGATCAAACCCAGTAATAACTTCTTACAGGGAATTCACTCAAGTGTCCTTTATTCAACACAGTTTTAGTAGTTGCCAGTGTCCATCACTTCAGAGTTCAGGTATGCACAGTTCCCTCACAGATGTACAATCTCCAACAGATACAGTCTCATTATATTCATCATCATAGTTCTTCACTGCATCTATCTTTTATACACAGTTTCTACAGTATTTTCCACACAGTCCTCACTAATGCCAAAAAAAAAAAGCACTTCAGCAACCGTAGCCCTATCTAGCCTGAGTTCAACCAAGCAACAGTCTTCTGGCTGGCTACTCACAGTTCCAGGAGTTCATCTAAGCACTCCAGTCAGTTTACCCTTGCTTATTCCTTCCAGCCTTCAGAACCATGGACCAGTTTTATGCAGGGATCCAGGCTCATGCAGAGAGGTGCTTCTTCTGCTCTTGCTTCCCTCTTTTTATATGAGCAGAGTGGGCATGGCCAGCCCTTCAGGTTGCCAGCCCTTAAAGGGCCAGCATCCTTCCCCACGTTCCATTATGTCTCTACTGGGTTTTTAATTAACTCCATCCTATGCCCCACAGATCGTGTGTGCACATGCGCAGCAACGCACAAACCACATGCAAACTGCGCAGATCTGCATTGAGGGCACACTGTGTACACAATCAGCGGGGCAGAGGATGAAGCCCATTGTCTTCACAGGGCTGGACACACCAAGCCCATACCCAGCTGTCAGATTCCATTCTCAGTCACTGCCCAGCCTGCCCAGTCTCCAGGTTGGCAGTCCTTGTCCTCTAAGAGGGGCAGCAGTCCCATTAGGCTTCTCCCTATTACACCGACATATCCCACCCTTCCATGTGGGGTGAGGCCACCCAAATGCATTGGGCACAGATTCAGAAGAGCCTGGCTGCATCAGGCCCAGTCTCAGGTCAGACCCAAGTCAGTCAGCCTCAGGCCCAAATTTCTGTCCTCAGCAAGGCCCTAGTGCCACATATCTTTTACCCACTCTAGAGGAATTTATTTAAGCACTTTATCATTATTTGTATAGTTCAATCAAAGTGCTTGGCACTGAACAGCCATGACTGGAGATAGAAGCTTAGGATGGACAAAAAAGGGGAAACAAGGAGAATATAGGGAGAGACAGGGACACATTCATAAAGCGGAGAGGGTGTTTAGCTTTGTTACCCACATGCTTGGCTTAGTTGTAGACTACAATGTTAGTCTGAGGGATAAATCCATATGTGGGAGGGCTGAGCTACAAAATGATGCCTGCCAAGTGGATTCCTTAAAATGGCAACCAAACAGGAAGTGGCTATGTTTGGGGCATGGCCTGATGTATAAAAAGAGAAGAAACAAGATGCAGAAGAATAGTCTGTTCTAGGATAGAGAAGAGGATACAGCTCTGGAGAAGCCTGAAGGAAGGAGACCTGAACCTTGAGAGGGAGAACCTGATGTGAGTTGGGTAGCTAGACACTGGACTATATGAGGCTAAGCTAAGAAGATATGGATTATATGTTGTGGAGACTGGCCAGAGGTTAATGCCTGGTTTATGGATTGTGACCTGTAAATAAACTGCTTGTTAACTTTAAAAAAATAAATTAAAAAAAAAGATGCCTGTGTAACTCTGGAGCCTGATCCTGCAACACCCATGATTAAGTGGGGACCCTGTGACACCATAAGACTTCTGGAAACTGAATTACAGCATGATTCCCCAGCTCTATAATGTCTGTGCTACCCCTTCATGCCAGCACAAGTTTCAGTGGAGTGGGAATAACCCCAGCACTAAGGGTTTTTTATTTGTTGCCTATCCTTACAGCATAATTCGTGATCTCATTAATCTCACAGTAATAGTAAGAAAAAGCCATTTACTTTTGATTTGTCTCTTATTTCTTATTTTAATTTTTTTTTAATTTTGATTCTTTAGAATAATAAGCTTAGAACTGTGAGTACACATACTATGTGAAAAAGAGCATATGGTCTTTTCTGCTGAAGAATGTAACAATCACATAGCTCTACCACATACATTAACACTGATTTGTATACGTCTTTGATCTTGCAGTGAAACCAAGTACATCAACAAGGCCCCTTGGCATGGCAGCCATGGGAGGGGGGGGATTGTCACACTCCTTTTAGGAATGGGGCAAGGAGGGATGAGTGGCTGCACCTTGCTACTGCAGCACACTGCATCAGGGAGAGCTGACATGGATGCAGCCAGAACGGGGCTTGAAGAGCACGTCCCAGCCAACACTGCCCCGGCAACTGGGGCGCCTCTGATGGGTTGAGCGCAGGTTGGGAAGCCCCGCCCAGTTTGGGGGCAGGGTTTTCCTTAACCCAGCATGCCTTCACCTCAGACTGCCATTAAAGGTGACGAGGCAACGGAGCAAACTGTTCCACGTATTCCTTTCCTCCAGAACAGCCTATGGCAGTACTGGAAACGAGCTGCTCGGTGCGGCCCCTCCTATAGCGCACCTGCCGGTTAGCATGATGGGAAAGGCCAAAGGGCAGGTGAAAAGGGTTAGGAAGCCGGAAGGAGGGGAAAGGAGAGGATCTGAACCAGGGATCAGGACAGGCTCACAGGTTGTGAGGCCCTAATGGGCTGTATGGCCAAGTCCCTGTTGCATACCAGGCCCAGCAGGGCCTAGGAGAATTCCTTCTCCCAACTGGTCAACAGGGGCTGGTCGAGGTGCCCCCAAGTCAGTCTCCCCTTCCCCCGGCATCTGCAATAGGAACTGGTCCCGAGGGCTGCAGCGGGGCTTCCACCCCCAAGTCAAGGGGTGGCTTCACAGGGCCCGCTATTGAGGGGGTGCCCCCAGGGGGGCTATAATATGGGATTTGGGGGTTCACTGCTGGGGGGTTCCCCAGCATAAGGACAAGGAATTTCCATTCTGGCCACCATAGCAACTGTGCCATGGAGGGATGGAAGAATGGTGGTTCCCCATGCCAGATACAGAGCTGTGGGGGATGAGGCCAGGCCAGAGGTGCTCCAGGCAGATGACCCCCCCCCAGGAGGGTCAGGGCCCAGTCCCATGCCCGTAGAGGGGTATCGGAGGGGGGGGGATGGCCTCATAGCCCCCCCCACTCGGACTAGGAGCCAAAGAGATTGTGCCTGGTCAGCCCCTACCCCTCCCAATGGGGGGGGGGAGGGGGGCAGCAGAGGCAAGGCTGGTTTTGTTCCCCACAGGGAAGGTGGCTATCAGGAAGGGACAGGAACTGGGGATGAAGAAGGAATGGCATCGGGCATGGTGGAGGCCCTTCAAAGAATCGTGGTGCTCAAAAGGGGTCTCCAGTTGATGGCGCAAGACTACCACCCTCAGATGCTCGGACAGGATCCAAGGAGCCATCCTCTAGGATACGGAGGTATGGGGGAATCCAGCACAAGTAGCCCCGTGGTAGGGATGGCACAAACCACGCTGCCTGTCACAGGAGGTCAGATGTCAGCAGGGGTCGTGGGTTGGACCTCGGGTGGAAGCAGTCAGAGCCCCGGCTTGGATACACCACCCCATGGTGGGCTGGAGTGGCACCTGTTTTACCAACAGCATCCACCTTCATGGGGCCTGCTGGGCCAGGGACCGGGGGTGTGGTGTTATCCCACCAATGGGGGACCATTGTGGGGTCTGCAGTGGTTCTCCTGTCGGTGCCCCTGACCACGGGGCAAAGTTGGCCCACGCTGGGGAGTGCCAAGACCCCCCCCCACCTATGGTGGAATGGGGCATGGGTGCCTGCCCCACGGCATGGCCCATCCCCCGCAGAAATCAGGGGGCATTTAGCATATGGGCCTCAGGCCACCCAGGTATGGTCCCCTCAACTGAATTCCCTTACACCTTGGGCTGGAGTTGAGAAGCCTTCACCCCCATTGGGCGGGAGGTATGAAAACGTTTCGGCCCCCACTGGGGACCACCTGCTACAGCCCATCAGGGAGAAGATATTGAAAGGGGAGTATTTAGATATCTTCACCCTGTTATTTACGGACCCTATACCAGATCCAAATGAAAAAGGGGACAGTAAGGAGAAGGAACGTTTTAAGCGCCCCAAGGTAGATCGGAATTGAGCAAACTGGACACTGGCCTATTCTATATACCAGGGTGTGATAGTGCAGGCGTACCCTGAGCGAGCCTATGCGCTCATGAAATATGCAGACATTGTCCGTCATGCCTATGATACAGGCCCATCCGGTGCCTGGTTGAGGTACGATGAGGCATTCCGCCATAGGACTTCATATACCTCGAGGCTGAGATGGGATACACACGCCCCAAATCTATGGTTAGACTCTATGAAGGACGTGGCTAACGTGCCGAGAACAGACAGTGGCCATGCGTGAAGGGTGGCATCTTCCAATTACCCCTCTTGGTCCATGGGCCAGAAGGCCCAGATACCAGGTGGGAGCATATGTTGGGAGTTTGCCTGATCAGGCAGGGGTGGGCACGCGGACTGCAGATTCGGACACGCTTGCCCCATCTGCGGGGGAAATCATGCTGCAGCAGCTTGTTACAGGGGGCAACAGGCCTGAGAAAAAGGAAGGTATGGGCAGGGACCCCCAGAAAAGGGGGCCAGGGTACCCCATCGGGAGGGGGTGTGGGAAAGGGCCCCAACCCCAGTCAGGGTTGAACAGCTGGCTCAGGCCCTGGCTACCCACCCAGATAGAAGTGAAGTGTTGTATATAGTTGACAGGTTTCGTTGCAGTTTTAGGATTCCAGCAGAGGAAGTGCATCAGGGAAGAATAGCATCTAAGCTTAAGTCAGTAAAGGGATTGGAATATGTGGTGCAAGAGCCAAGCTGATTAAGGAAATCAGGGAAGGGAGAGTGGCTGGCCCTTTTCTGTCACCACCATTACCAGGCATGATTATATCCCCTTTAGGGGTGGTTCCCAAAAAAGCCCATGGGGAATTCAGGTTAATACACCAACTATCCTATCCCCGAGGATGATCAGTAAACAATGCCATCCCCAGGGAGCTCACATCAGTGCAGTATGTGCCATGTGACATAACAGTCCAACTAGTGAGGTCAGCGGGCTCCGGTGCGCTTTTGGCCAAACGCGATATTAAATTGGCCTTCCGCCTGCTGCCAGTCCACCAAGACAGTTTTCAACTATTGGGGTTTCATTTTCAAGGTCATTTCTTCTTTGACTGAGTAATGCCCATGGGCTGCTCCATTTCATGCTCTGCTTTTGAGTGGTTCAGCTTTATGGTGAAGTGGGTGGTCCACCAGCGGTTTCAAAGAGGTGAAATCACAAAATACCTCAATGATTTCCTCTTCATTGGTGAAACAGGGACTTGGGACTGTTCTGTACTGATGGAGACTTTCCAAAAAGTGGTGGAGGAGTTATGTATCCCCCTAGCTCCCGAGAAAATGGAGGGATCTGCAATCACGTATCTGGGTATTGAACTAGACACAGTCAGTAAGGTCTATCTCATGCCTCCTGACAGAGAAATTAGACGGGGTTTAAGGGCCAAGTTGGAAGCATGCCGCTCGGCTGTAAAGGTGACGGTTAGGGAGCTGCAATCCCTAGTTGGGAGCTTTAATTTCACCTGCAGGGTGGTAACCCCCAGACAGGCCTTTTTGTCCTGCCTTTACGGGAAGCTCCAGGGTAACCCACAAACACATCACCACATAGAAGTCATCAGCAAAATGAAGGATGACCAGGGGACCTGGGCGACTTTCCTTTCAGAATTCAACAGAGTTAATTTCTGGAGGGAAGATCTGAAGTTAGAGGCTGACTTGCAAGTCCACTCAGATGCAACTGGTGGCATGGGCTTTAGGATGGACCTTAGGGGGAGATGGTGTGCCACCCTGAGGCCCCAGGAGTGGACAGATTAAGGGATAAACCGGGATCTGACGTTCCTGGAATTTTCCCCAATTGTACTGGCTGTACATCCCGGGGCGGTCCAATTTTCGGATCGTTCCGTCCTTTTCTGGTGCGACAACATGGCGGTGGTGCATGTAATTAACTCTGTCATCTAAATCCCCCAGGGTTATGGGACTGGTGAGGGTATTCATATTAATGTGCCTGTGGCACAACATCCTGTTTGTCGCCAGACATGTGCCGGATACGAGCAAAGGCATAGCAGATGCCCTTTCTTGTTTCCAGATGGAGCGCATTCACTTCCTGGTGCCTGGAGCCAACCCAACACCGGAGTCTCTGCCACGGTCAGTGTGGAGCCTTGGATCCTAGAATTATTCAACATCATACAGGGATTCCTAGCTGTATGAACCTGGACCGCTAAGATCGGGCATTTAGGGAATTCCAGCAATTTTGGGCAACTTTTGGGCTGGGCAGTAACTTTCCGAATTCCAGAAGCACAAATACTCCAATTCACCCTGTACTTAAAACATAAGGGGGCGGCGTTGGGGACTATTGCAAGTAAGCTGTCCACCCTTAGTTTCATGAGCCACCATGCCGGCCCCCCGCCCCCCTGATGGTGGTTTCGTCTCCCATAGGATGCTAGAGGGATGGCCTGGGAGGGGCTCAGTCACCCAAATACCCAGGCCCCCATCACTCCCCACCTTCTGGTGAGGATCTGTAGCATCCTCCCCCAGCTGTGCAGCGATCAATACAAAGCTGTGCTGTGCTGTTTGGGGTGGCATTTAAAATTGCCTTTTTCGGAGCTTTCCAAGTAAGCGAACTGGTGGCTGAGTAGGTCCATGATAATTCAGGCAGGGCACTCACTGTAGGGGACATACGAATTAGGCAACATACCCTGCAGATTAGGTTGCGATGGTCAAAGACAGATGATGGCAGGTGACAGACTATTTTGCTAGGTGGCGGGGGGGGGCGGGCAGTGAGATGTGCTGAGTACTAGCCCTCGAAGGGTACCTGTGAGCCTGCCCAACGATTGCTGGCCCATTGTTTTGCCACTTCTCGTGTCTTGTGTCTCCGCTATTAGTTCACCGCCATTCTGAGAAGGGCTTTGGGATATCTCGGCCTCCCTTCAGGGGAATATGGGTCCCATTCATTTAGGATAGGAGCGGCAAGCTCTGCCGCTGCAGAAGGTCTGCTGGAGCACGAGATCAGGGCATTAGGACGGTGGAGATCCAGGGCCTACAGGAGTTATATTCGAAGTCTCCCCCAGTAATTAATTCCTTTCTTGTATTTGTGCTCCCAGGTACGACAAGGTTCCCTTAGAGAAACATGATCTGGCTAGTTGGACACAGTCTGGTGCACTGGGCTGGGCTGGGCTGGGCTGGAAGGGCAGCCAGGCAGACCTGCTGGGGGACCCAGTTAGGTCTTTCTGCCAGAGCCGTTATCCATTGGAAGGGTCGCAGTGGAATGCAGTGGCACCAACTACTACCTTGCCTCAGGGCGGAAGCAAGGGGTCATCAACCAGACATGTTAGTCATTCATTTGGGGGGAAATTATCTGACAACAGTAAAAGGGGTTCATTTCATAACTGACATCAAAGGAGACATACTTGAAATTGAGAAGTTGTTTCCTGGGGTGGTAATTATGTGGACTGATCTTGTGGGCCGACAGAAGTGGACAGGGTCGGTGCAGCCCAGAAAGGTGGATAGAGCCAGACGGAACGTCACCAGGGATGTTGGGAAGTGGGTCACCAGTAGAGGGTGATTCAGGGTGAGCCATGTGGGTATTATTTACCGTAATCCCGAACTTTTCAGAGACGACAGGGTGCATTTGTCCCCAGCTGGAAATGACAGTTATCTCACCACATTGAAGGTGGAGTTGATCATTTTTCTGGAAAGTGAGCGGAGCAAAGGTGGGGGACGGGCCTGTCCGACGTAATAATCGGCGACCCCTTAGTGGCGGGGGTCCAGGACTGGTATAGATTTTTAAGTAGAAATTCATTAGCAGTGGAGTCATCTCCTTAAGAGATGGGGAAGCAACACCAGGTGCATAGGCAGGGTACAGCCAGCACCAGGGTTAGCATCCTGAGGAAGGGTGTTCTGCGATGGTAGACAGGGACATGCACGGTCCCCAAGCCTGTGGCACCTAGAATCCTTACTCCTGCCAAAAAAGGACACTGTCCCCTTTGGGCCAAGGCTGGAGGCCGAGGGCCAAAGGGGAGATGATGGATGACACTGGGGAATGGAATTGGAGGGCACATCCAAGCCATGACCCCTGGATTTTGTTGGTTTAATAGTTCAAAGTTTGTGAGTACTGGGCCCTAAATTGCTAAAAGCAATTTCCTCCACCAAGTTAATTCTATTTTGAATAAAGAGTGCGGCCCTTAAAACCCAAGAATTGTGTCCTTGTCTCACTCCAGATGCGCTGACAACAAACGTAGAGTCTACTTTTAAATTACTCAAGAACTACAACAAGGTTTGAAATAGGACTGATGCGGCAGCAGCTGTTACCGCACTGTGATTCCATTCCACCATTTCAGAATTGCCTGCGCCACACTGCAGCTTTTCTGTGGACATTCCGCTAATTCCGCGAGCATTCTGCAAATTGTGGAATTGCGGAAAAATTGCAGAAACTGTCGGAAAACCGCTGTTCTTCTATTTTGTGGCGCTGGTGGAATGGTGGAAGTAGTGAAAATGTCATGTTTCCGCTATTTTGCAAAGCCCGTGAAAGTAGCGGAATGAAATTAGAGGAACTGTGGAAATAGCGGAATGAAACTAGCAGAATGAAAGCCTCTGCCATGCCATACCATTAATTGTGGAAAAGCTGTTTCTGGTGGAAATAGCTACTGCTGCGACATTCCACTACAGCCCTAGTTTGAAAGCAGGGTAAAGGTTCAAAGCATAATGTGTGACTGCTACTTAAAATGATAATATTACAGCCAGCATTGTTGTCTTCCCCGCTGAGCTCTTCCCCATCTGAAGACTCTGACTTTGACACGGTTCAAAATCAGATAAAGAATGAAAATTGCGTGATGTACATATATTCTCACCTCCTCCCACAACTGGAGAAATCAACTTTGCTGCAGTAAAGTAAATCTCTTTACCATCCCCAGTGAGAAAACTGATTTTAGACCAAGTATCAAGTCCTGCCTAAAGCACCTTCTATTTGTAAGTTGCATTCCCACAATTAGACCATTCACCAGTTCAATTCAAACACAGGTACTTCAAGTTCTAATGCAATGAAAACCTGATTTTCTTTTCTATTTGCTTATTCTGCTGAAGAACATGGCTCTTTCAGAGGATATGATAGACAATTCAACTTCCAAGGAAAATTATTGAGGCACATCTCCCTAATCAAAAAGGCCTGCTCTAACCAGCTGAGCAGTTTTAAAACTAACATGGCGTGGAAAAATTTCAGGGAGAGCTGATCTGATAACTACATTTCCTGCCAAGCTGATTGATCCAGCAATGCTAGACTCACTCTCTGCCTTAGGAGAGTTTGATGAGAGTGGTGGGAGTGCTTTAATGAACACTTGATGTATGGTATTATTTCCTGTTATAAGCAGGTGCAGCTAGCCTTCCAGGGAGTTTGGGGCGCTGACC
>QEPC01014434.1:107391-128850 GCA_003113815.1 Sphenodon punctatus | reverse complement strand
CTGGTGCAATTTTAGCCTATTGCTTTTGGTTATCTGCCCTGAGACCACTGTGACTTTTAAGTATCTCAGCTCTGTTAATAACTGGCACAAATTATCATATCCTTTTAATCATCATTTAACTAAAATAATCATATTTACCACCCGATCCTCAATGTGCTCCCCTGATGCAAGCCACAGTGAAGTGAATGGGTCTTTCACAGACCAAGTGCTTGGACGATCAGACCTCGAAGTATAATCTTTCCACCAATCTCGTCCACTCTTTAATTCTTTCTGTTAGCCTTCTTGGAATTCTTTCTAAGTTCTCTACAAAGAGTGTGGCTGCTGTGTTGGTCCCCCCAGAAGGTAACAGATGAAGTCAGAACTTTTGACCATCCTGAAGAAGGGCCCTGTGTGGCCCAAACATTTGCTTACACTCGCCAACAGAAGTCGGTTCAATAACAAAGCTTATCCAAACTATTCTGTCTTAATCTCCCTTGTGATGAGACAGATGGTCTGACATGTATGCAATTCTTTCAGAATTTATCACACCTAATTGTGACTAATTAGTGACAAGATATTCCCATCTATATGGACCATTTTATCACAAGACTACTTTTCCCACTTTTAAAAACCTTTCTAATACCTGTATCTGATTTTCTGTCCTCTAGGTTTTCTTTCCATGGCAGGGTTTTGGTTATGCCCTAACTCCCTAATTGATGTACTTGTTGGCTTCTGAAAGGTCTTCCAGTTTTACTAGCATGCTGTTTACATCCTTCCTTTCTGAAACTCTCAGTGAAAGTGCTAAGACTTGACTAATGATGATCCCTATGGCATCATATTAGGATTTTCCTACCACTTTGTAAGGGATACGAGCTAAAACTGATATCCATGCAGATAACTGGAGCCTACAAGCTTTCTGCCCACTCAGTACTATCTGCCTGGATATCCATGTTGCTGAGAAGGGCTGCTGGGTAGGGTTAGTGGGAGCCTTACCTGACCTTAATGATCCTGGTGGGTAGCAGCGACTGGCAGTGGCATTGGCTGTCCAGAGCTGGCCTGGGCCTCTTGTGAGCCTGTGCATATGTGCACAGTGTTACTTGATTGAGGCGAATCCTTACAAGAAAAACAATTTACACCATGTGGCATAGAACATAGTATCAAATCAGAATCTGGGTTTGTTTGTGCCATTACCCACTCTAAAAGAGGGTTGTGTGAATGAGTCCCACATTTGAAGAATCTCATAGTTGTGCTTCCAATGCAAATGCTGATTTTGTTTTCTTTGAGCTTCTCCAGTTTCAAGTATTGAAGCTAAACCCTTGCTGTCTTGAAGCAGTATGTGCAGGGGCTGAAAGAGAATTGATGGTCAGAGGCTTCACTACAAGGAGAGGGTGCATTCTGAATCATGTCAGGAATGCAGATATGTTAGATTAAAGCTTCTGTTTCTTGTACTAACCCAAGTTTCCATTTAACAACATACAAAAAACCCCTCATCATCATCCATTTTAATTAGTATGCTATTTACGTCCTTCATTTTCTACATATCATATACTTGTTATACCTGACTCAAATCCACAAAAGCCAGGAAATTAAAAGTTAAGCTTCCATTCTAACAAGATTAACATACAATTACTCATTATGTTGCATGGGAAAGAGGAAAAATATAAGGAAACTGTATTTACATTAACTAACTTGAAAGTGGCACTAAAACAAAGGGAATTTCCAAATAAGATGATAGCCCACAATAGCCCACACCAGATGGGTGTCTACCTGTCTGTTGATTAGGTGTTCACCCCCACCAACCAGACAGCTACCATCCACCGGACACATAGCTTCCACTCACAGTGGGATCTTGGAGAATGCGGAGCCCTCCCTGTGGGCAAACACAGGCTAATGTGCACCCACATGTCCACCTCCCATCAATTAGGTTGCGTGCAGCACCTCCACACAAACAAGTCTGCCAGCACTATAGACTCTATAGTATAGAGTGATGGGCAAAGATCCTAGAGCATCGGGTGGGGTGTTGTGGGTTAGGGAGAGGGGAGGGAGATCTACTATTTTTGCCTTCTGTTTTATTGTGGTGTTTTAGCTTGTTGTTTTATTGGTTTTTATATGTAAGCCGCCCTGGGATGCCTGGAGCAGGAGGGGCGAGGTAACAAAATTGGTTAAAATAAATAAATAAATAAATAAATAAAATAAACGTCATATTATTGAACAAGAAACTAGTAAAAGCATTGCTTCCTATGTGACATGGGTTGCAGCCAGATGAGCTATCTCTGCACCACCCTGTGGTGGGTAATTGGTCCCACCACAGTGCAGGCCAAGCACAGGGAGCCAGACACATGAGCAGCTGTCAGGGGGTGGAGGAGGATGTGCATTCTTCCCCCCGTCCCCCCCTCGCCTAACAGCTGATAGGGAAAGGGAGCCCAAGAAGAGCATGTGTCCTCTTTCCAGGCTCCCCATCAGCTGTCAGTCAGGTGGACTGGGGGAGAGGGGAGCCTGGGACCAGTGCAGGCTCCCCTCCCCCATCCACCTGACTGACAGCTGATGGGAACGAGCCCAGAGAAGTCATGCGCCTGCCCCTCTCCCCACCCCAACAAACAGCTGATTGTGGGAGGGGTCACCCACACGCGCTCCTCCTGGCCTCTCTCCCCTGATCAGCTGTTTGTCGGGGTGGGGAGAGAGGCGCATGCCCCTCTCCTCTAGGCTCCCGCTCACCCCCCAGCAGACTGGGGACTCTGGACTCCCACCCCAGCTGTGACGTGGCTGCAAGCGACAGGCACTAGTGCTCATCACTCACAGGGTTACCCCAAGCATGGAGGGGAAAGCATGCCCAGACACACAGAAATGCTCCACCCTGGGCAGCCTTACCCCACGTGGGGTAAGACTGCTCTGTGACATGTCCTCTGGATTTCTCCGCGGACACATCGTGGAGCAAACAGATACTTGTCCCACTCTGGGGCGAGGCACACATCTGGCAGCTTCTGGACACATGATTAGGGATGTGCAAATGTGGTTTGGACATTTGGAGTTCGGACTGAACTCAGCCAGTTCGGACGGCCAAACCAAACGCCTGAAACGAACACGGAAACCCCCAAACAGTTCGGGTACGTTCAGATGAGTTCGGTCAGAAAAACCTGGCTGGCAGGCCCAGGGAGGGGGAATGGGTGGAGAAGCTTGGACTAGCAGCCAGCCTGCCCAATCATCATCCTCTTTTCTTCAGACCACTGGCTTTGTAGTCTGTGATTGGCCACGGGCTAGGCTGTAAAGAGCTAATGGGGCTTGTGGTAAGGTGGACACAGCAAGTAACAAAAGTAATTGCCCTCCCCACTTCCAATTCCTTCTAAGCTAGCCACTGATCCTATCAGCAGGCATTTTCAAAACTCTCCCTCTCCCAGCATTTTGTGTTCTTTCCAATCCATTGATATCCTCCTCCTATTTCACACATTTCCACACATTTACCTGCATAGTTTCATTCATTTAGATTAGATTAGATTAGATAGATTTAGGTGTTATTTTTATTTTTTACCCCTCCCTGTGTTCTTTCTCCCTACCCTCCATTGAATCCTTCCCTCCTTCCTGTATATATTCCATCCCTGATTCCCTTCCCCTGTTTTCAGATTTAATTAGAGTAGGATTAGATTGATTTAGCTTTCATTTCAGTTTTGTACCCCTCCCTGTGTTGTTTGTTGTGAGCTGTCTGTCTCCCCCATCCCTCTGTGTGTGTGTGTGTGTGTGTATGTATATATATATATATAGAGAGAGAGAGAGAGAGAGACCATAGATAGATAGTTGTAGGAATTAGCTTAGTTATAGAGATAGATAGAGATAGTGTGTAGTGAATCAGTTTTAATATTTTATAGTGTGTTTTTTAGGACTAGGCCTTTGTAGATATTAGATAATATTCCATTTAGTTCCATAGGTTTTAGAATAGTTAATAGCAGTTAGTTAGTGTAGTAGATATATATTATATTCCACATTTTAATAAATAAATATATATTATTATCCCATGCCAGCAGAGTGGCAGGCATCAGCAGAAACCCGAGTCCATCACAATGCCCCAAACTGCCCAGGCCTGATTTTGGGAGACAGGCTTCAGAGGCCCCAGCAGTGGCACTAGGGGTGGGGAGAGAGTCGGCGTCAGCATTGCCTCCTGCCAGTGTCCTCCACTGCCACTCAGGGCACTGGAAGACCTTCAGTCCAGGAGGCTGCAGCTGTCTCTGCTATGGCTGCAGGAGCAGGTCCAGATGCTTCAGGGTCAGATGTTCATCATGGGCACCATTGTCCCCCATTATTCATGTGGTCCCCAGCAGTCCAGGGCTGGTGGATCCCACCCCGGCTTCTAAAGGCAGGGCCTGATCCCCAGGCAATGGCAGCAGGGAGAGAAACAGCAGTAGCAGTAGCAGCAGCAGCTATAAGGTGCACAGGGAGTGGCAGCAGCATGGGAAGTCAATCAGCCTCAGGGTCCCAGTACTCCCCTTCGCGGGATATATCTCACATTGGGGCCAGCAAGGCAGATACAAGTCCTGTGGAGGGGATGTCTGGTGTTGACGCAATGGATGTCCCTCCAAGAGCTGTGTCACCACCATGTTCTGCCCCTCCCATCAGCGCTGTCAGTGATCTGTCACCAAGTGTAGCTCAGAAAGCAGGAGGGGGCAAAAAATCCTCCATATGGACACATTTTAAGTTGGTGCGGGCAGATGATCTCAGGGAGGTGCAGTGCAGTTTGTGCCAGACGGTGGTGAAGCGTGGTCAGGTGCTCACCAACCTTGGCACAACTGTCATGGTGAGGCACCTCAAGGCATGCCACAGTGCTGTGCTGCTAAGCTGGCAGGCAGGGGCAGTGGACACCAGTGGTTTCCTGACTGCAGCGGCCAGTCGTCTGTCTCCATCAGTGGGCAAGCATCCTCCTCAAGCAGCTACCTCTAGCAGCACGAGAAGTATTGTTGCTAGGGGGAACAGCAGCAGCAGAAGCAGAAGCAGAAGCAGAAGCAGAAGCCAGTTGAGGCCCAGAAGCATCAGTACACAATGGAGGAGCTGGGGTGGGGGCAGCTGCCAAGTCCATCAGCAGCTGCAGGTCATGGAGGGCAGCGTGGCTTTCAGCTGAAAGTCACGTGCATGTTGGGGGAAATAATCGCACTGGATGGGCAGGGTTTAGGCACCTGATTGGCTTCCTGGCCCCCAGTTTAAGCTGCCCTTGCACACCACCATGAGTCGGCAGGTGGTGCCAACCTTGTACCAGGCTTTAAAGGAGCGGGTAAGTTAGAAGCTGAAAGAGTCTGGGGATGCCACCGTCCACTTCACCACTGACCTGTGGTCAAGCATAAATGTGCAGCATGCCTACCTGGCAGGGATGGCACATTGGTGGCAGGACCCAGAGGCAGCATTTGGGAGTAGCAGGAGGGGTCCCAAAGCAGGGTATAGGTGGGTGTAAGGACTTCAGGTGTAAGTCATGGACAGCCCCCACACTTCTTGCAACATCGAGGCAGCCCTGACCACCATGGTGAGGGAGTAGGTCACACCAGGTGTGCCCTTCATCAAGGGGTGCGTGGTGATGCACAATGCGGCCAACATATTGAGCGCAGTCCATGAGGGGGGCTTCACCAGCATCCCTTACATCACACACACTCGTCACCTGGTGGTCAGGGACGCTCTGGGCTTGGGGGAGAAAGGGTTTGGGGCAGGCACCCTTAGCTCCTTGATTGAGCGTGGGAGGAAGCTGGCTGGTTTCTTTAAGAGGAGCATGAAAGGCAGCAACCTTCTCCGGGCGAAGCAGGTAGAGCAAGGCTCCCCAGTGCACCAGCTGGTACAGGATGTGTCCACCCAGTGGAATTCCACGTTCCTGATGCTCAAGCAGCTTCTCGAGCAGAAAGCCACTTTGCAACAGGTTCAACTGGTAATGGACAGAGGGGCACCTCCACAGTACAATGGGGCAAAATGGGAGATCCTGGCTCACACTGTCTTTGTTCTGAGACTGTTCCTGGACATGACAGAGACCATCAGCTCCTCCATGGCCACCATCAGCCAGGTGACCCCTCTGGTCCAGAGTCTCCTCAGGAGGCTGGAGGAAATTTTCGAGGGGCAGCATTGTGGCCCTCAGGGCAAGAAGTTGGTTGATGAGGCAGTTGCCCTGGTGCGCCAGCTGAAGGCAGGGCTGAAGGTACGGTTCGATGAGCTCCTGCAGCAGGATGAATATGTGTTGGCAACTAGGGTTGTAGCGGAAAGTCGCAGCGGTAGCTAATTCCTCTGGAAACAGCATTTCTACAATTAGTGGTACGGCATGGCAGAGGCTTTCATTCTGCTAGTTTCATTCTGCTACTTCCGCAGTTCCGCTAATTTCATTCCGCTACTTCCACAGGCTTCACAAATATCAGAAACATGACATTTTCGCTAGTTTTGCCATTCCGCCAGCACCACGAAATAGCGGAACAGTGGTTTTGACAGTTTCCGACAATTCCGCAATTTTTCAAATAGTTTCCGAATTTGCAGAATATTGGCGGAATTAGCGGAATGTCAGCAGAAAAACTGCGGTGTGGCACGGGCAATTCCGAAATGGCAGAATGGAATCACGGCGTGGTAACAGCTGTTGCCGCATCAGTCCTATAATGGCAACCATGCTGGACCCCAGGGTCAAGGGCAGCATGGCATGCCAGACACTGCTCTATGGCCACTGGAAGGGTGAGCTGGTGGAGAGGGTCTGGCCGGCAGAGAGGGCTCTGTAAAGTGCGCAGTAGCAGGATGCCCCTGGGGATGGTGAAAGTGGGAACAGCCACACCTTTCAGCCATCGGGGTCTATCCCTGCCCCCAGCCCTAGCAGTAGCAGCACCATCTGCAGACTGAGCAGCAGCACACCCGCCCCCACCCCGCATTTCCAACAGCAGCAGCTAATATGTGCAGGCCACTCTGGTGAGCATGGGCTCATGCACAGCAGGGCAGACAGCGTGGCTGAGGAAAGTGGTGGAGGTGGTTCCCAAGCAGAGTTACGCGAGGGAGTACGACAGCACCTCAGCAGCAGTGTAGAACTACCTGGAGGAGGAGCTGTGCATCGATCCCAGCAGTGATTCCTTGGCCTACTGGGCCAGTAAGACCAGCGTGTGGTCGGCCCTGTCCAAAGTGGCCAAGGGTCTCTTGTCCTGCCCCCCAATAAGTGTCCCCAGCGCACGGGTGTTCTCCATGGTGGGGGACATTTGCATGCCGCACCACCTGAGACTGGGGGCCAAGTTGGTGGGGCAGTTGCTTTTCATCAAGGTTAACCTTCCACTGCTGGGATTCCCTGAGCTGCCCCTGAGCTGCCCCTGGATTGATGGTGCAGTGGCACATGCCATCCCATGCCAGGGGCAGTCTTAGAACGGGGCTCCTCCTCAATCTGGGCTGCTGCTGCTAATGTGCTGGCCCTCCCTCCCAATGCCCAGCGCCAGCCGTGCTTCTCTCTCTCTCACTCACTAGATGGCCTCAGACAGCCTATCTGACTGACCTCATGATGCTGGGTGGCATTGGGAAGCTGAAAGTCTACCAGCCGGCCTCTGACTAGACAATCTCGGTCCACCTATCTGACTAGCTCTCTCCCACTGCACAGTCTTCTCCAGCCTATCTGAGTGCCTTGCCAAGGTCCCAGCCTGCCTTCCCTACTGCCTCTCATGCCACACTGCCTGTCTGCCTGCCCTGGTTTCCAACCTTGAACCCTGCCTCAATCTGCATTCTGATGGTCATGCCATGCTGCCTGTCTGCCACCCTGGTTACCAACCTCGAACTCCACTTCAGTCTGCCTTCTGATGCTCATGCCATGCTGCCTGTCTGCGCACCCAGGTTGCCAAGATCAAAGCCTGCCTCATTCTGCCTTCCAATGCTCATGCCACTCTGCCTGTCTGCTTGCCCTGTGAGCAAATCTCAAACCCTGCCTCAGCCTGCCTTTTGCTCATGCCAAAGTGCCTGTCTGCCCACCCTGTGGGCAAAGCTGAATCCCTGCTGCAGCCTGCCTGCCTCTCATGCCAAGGTGCCTGTCTGTCTGCCCTGGAATCCCTTGGTGATGTGCCCCACTGGTCTGGTAATCCTGCTGCTGCTGTCTTCTGGTCCATAGCAAATCCAAATGTGCCCATGCAATCCAGCTGCTGCTGTATGGGAGCTCTTCCCTGGCAAATGCTACCATCCCCATGGGTGCTGCGCATAGACAAATCCTGCTGCTGTCATCTCTGCTGTGCCACTGGTACTGTGCCCCAGCAATCCAATGTCTGCTACTGGGTGATCATGTGATTCACCACCGGGCAAGGCTTGGCCAATTTGCAGTAGAGCTTCTGGAGAGTGGTTGAGTATGATGCAAGCCTGCAATGCCCGGCCAAATAGGGGTGCCAGCCACCAAGCCCTCTCCGAGCCACTGCCACTGCTCCACCGATGCCAGCCAGCCTGCAATGCCCAGTCAAGCAGTGGTGCCAGCCACAGTTACTGTGCCCTGGCAATCCAATGTCTGCTGCTGCTGCTGGCACTGCACGCCAGTCATTTCCTCCTCTCTCTTGTAGATGGGCATAGCTCGTATGATTGCGCTGACAGACAGGGGCTGTGTGTCCACGAGATTCATTACCAGGCAAGGCTTGACCAATTTGCAGTAGAGCTTCTTGAGATTGGGTTGAGTATGATGCCAGCCTGCAACACCCGGGCAAGTTGGGGTCCCCCACCAAGCCCTGGCCAGCCAATGTTTGCCACCGCTGAATGATGTCTCTGCTGTGCTATGGCAATCACAGATTAGAATCTCAGATCAGAATTGATTCCTTGAACAGCTAGAGAATTAACATTCAAGCTGAATTGGGAAGTTTACAGAAATCAGAAAAATGAGAATGAATTAAAACAGGAAGCTATTTTAATGATAAGTCTGGAAAGACCTGTTTAATCAAATGTTACTCAGATACTGGCCACAATGCTCCCGTAGCCTGAATGCATTATAAATCTTCATCTGCTTTAAGAAAAATTATATAGAATCAATTGGATAAAATGCAATCCAAAGTCTGCTACTGTACCCCGACCATCCAATGTCCACTGCTGCTGCCAATGCTGCCTCTGCTGTGCCATGGGTTCTGTGCCCTGGCAATCCAATGTCTGCTTCTGCTGCCTCTGCTGTGCCATGGGGTCTGTACCCAGGAAATTAATGTCTGCCACTGCTGCCGCTGCTGCCACTGCTTTGCCATGGCTCCTGTGCCCCAACAATCCAACGTCCGCTTCTGCTGCCTCTGCTGTGCCATGGATTCTGTGCCCATGCAATCCAGTGTCTGCTGCTGCTGCTGCCGCTGCTGCCACTGCTTTGCCATCGGTTCTGTGCCCCGGAAATCTAGTGTCTGCTTCTGCTGCCTCTGCTGTGCCATGGGTTCTGCTACCAGGCAATCCAATGTCTGCCGCTGCTGCTGATGCTATACCATTGGTTCTGTGCCCCAGAAATCTAGTGTCTGCTTCTTCTGCCTCTGATGTGCCATGGGTTCTGCTACTGGGGAATCCCATGTCTGCCGCTGCTGCCGCTGCTGCCTCTGCTATGCCATGGGTTCTGTGCCCCGACAATCCAATGTCTGCTTCTGCTGCCTCTGCTGTGCCATGGGTTCTGCTACTGGGGAATCCCATGTCTGCCGCTGCTGCCGCTGCTGCCTCTGCTATGCCATGGGTTCTGTGCCCCGACAATCCAATGTCTGCTTCTGCTGCCTCTGCTGTGCCATGGGTTCTGCTACTGGGGAATCCCATGTCTGCCGCTGCTGCCGCTGCTGCCTCTGCTATGCCATGGGTTCTGTGCCCCGACAATCCAATGTCTGCTTCTGCTGCCTCTGCTGTGCCATGGGTTCTGCTACTGGGGAATCCCATGTCTGCCGCTGCTGCCGCTGCTGCCTCTGCTATGCCATGGGTTCTGTGCCCCGACAATCCAATGTCTGCTTCTGCTGCCTCTGCTGTGCCATGGGTTCTGCTACTGGGGAATCCCATGTCTGCCGCTGCTGCCGCTGCTGCCTCTGCTATGCCATGGGTTCTGTGCCCCGACAATCCAATGTCTGCTTCTGCTGCCTCTGCTGTGCCATGGGTTCTGCTACTGATCCTGTCAGCAGGCATTTTAAGAACTCTCCCTCTCCCAGCAGTTTTGTTCCTCCCAGTCCATTGCCTTCCTTCTCCCTTTTCATTCATTTTCACACATTTACTCTCATAGTTTCATTTATTTAGATTAGATTGGACAGATTAAGGTGTTGTTTTTATTTTTTACCCCTACCTCTGTTCTGCAAAGTGCCTGTCGGTCTGCCCTGCGGGCAAAGCTCGAACCCTGCCTCAGCCTGCCTTCCGATGCTCATGCCAAAGTGCCTGTCTGCCCGCCCTGTGGGAAAAGCTCAAACCCTGCCTCAGCCTGCCTTCCTAACCTGTGTGGCACTAGGGGTGTGGTTCGGCATCACCTCCTGCCAGTGTCCTCCACTGTCACGCAGGGCACTGGAAGGCCTGCAGTCCAGGAGACTGCGGCTGTCTCGGCTGTGGCTTCAGCAGCAAGTGCAGGTGCTTCAGGTTTGGATGTTCATCATGGGCCACCAATGTTCCCCATTATTTTTTATATTAATTATTTTTATGTTCCCTAGCCATGTTTTATTGTTGTAATTTTAGGAGTATTTTTAAATGTTTTATATTTGTATTTTTATTTTTTGAATTTGTTAGCCACCTCGAGCTGTTTCAGGAGGGGTGGGATATAAATATGAATGAATAAATAAATAAATAAATAAATAAATTATTCATGTGATCCCCAGCAGTCCAGGGCTGGTGGATCCCACCAGGCAATGGCTGATCCCCAGGCAATGACAGAAGGGAGAGGAGCAGCTGTAGTAGCAGCAGCAGCTATACAGGGCACAGGGAGAGTGGCAGAAGCATGGGTAGTTGATCAGTCTCAAGGTCTCAGTACTCCCCTTTACAGGACATATCTCAGATTGGGGACAGCAAGGCAAATACTAGTCCTGTGGAGGAGATGTCTGGTGCTGAGGCAATGGCTGTCCCTCTGAGAGCTGTGTCACCACCATATTCTGCCCCTCCCATCAGCGCTGTCAGTGGTGCATCATCTGGTTCAGGCCAGAAGAGCTTGTTGAGATACGGTGGGTAGGATGCAAACCTGAAATGCCTGGTCAAGTAGGGGTGCCAGACACCAAGCCCTGGCTGGGCCTCTGCCGCTGCCCCACCAATGCCTGGCAGGCTGCAATGCCCGGCCAAGTAGGGGTGCCAGCCACCAAGCCCTTGCTGGGCCTCTGCTGCTGCTCCACTGATGCCTGGCAGCCTGAAATGCCTGTCCAGTAGGGGTGCCAGCCACCAAGCCCAGACCTGACCTCTGCCGCTGCTCCGCTGATGCCTGGCAGCCTGCAATGTCTGGCCTCTGCTTCTGCTGCTTCCGCTGGGTCTCAGACAGAGAGTCATGCCCCCACGGGCACCCCCAAGTGCCAAGGGCCGAGCATGCCTGCCCGGGCAATCCAGGGTGCCAAGCCCCAAGCATGCCCAGTCTCTGCTGCTGCTTCTGCTGCTGCTGCTGCTGCTGCTGTGTCTCTGATGGCCTGCCATGCCCCCACAGGCACCCCTGGAGTATCCCAGTCCTCCAGGCGGCCCAATTTTCCAAATGTTCTGAGGGTTCCGAACTCTGCAGGACTGAAACCATAAACCCAAATGGCCGAACATCCGAACCCCATTCTGTTCACACATCCCTACACGTGAATACTGCATTCTGTGTCTTGTTTGCCCAGGGAGGGACAGGCATCTTGTGTGGCTGCACCCATTAAATCACAGAATCCTAGAGTTAGAAGGAACCTCAAGGATTTAGTCCCCACCATTAAGCAGGATCCACAGTACCTACACTAGTGGTCCCCAACATTTTTGTGGTCACAAGCTATTTTCAAAGTTCAAAAAATTGGTGAGCCACAACTTTATTTTGAAAGTCTAGCCATACAAATAAGTTATGTTCCAAAGCTGCAACTAAGCAGAAAACAAAAATAAAATAGAAACCAAAAATAAGAGTTTTGTATGGTTTTAAAAAAAACTTTTTAGTGTGCCTGTCTCTTTAAGAAACACTAGCCAACATGGTTTAAAACTATTTTATTTTATCACATTTCTATGCCACTCATCCCAAAGAGGGTCAGGGTGGCTTACAATCATGAAAAAATCTTAAAAGCCATTACGATCAATGATCATCCCTTTAGCACACCACCCAATCCCATCCCACCCTATCCCTGCCTGCCATTTTTTTTTAACAAAACAAGTATGCCTGCATGAATGGCACCATAACCCCTTCCTGCCTGGATCTTGAGTGCCTAGTAGCAAGGTTCTGGTTTTCCCTGGCTCAAATCCTGTGAGGACCAGGGACGGCCCTAGGGTTTGTGGGGACATGTGTGAAGTGTTGGTGTGGGGGCCTAATTTGCATAACTAGGCCCCACCCATTTATGCAAATACACAAAATTTCATATTTTGCGTAAATGTCCATCGTATCTGCACACATGCCTTGGGCCCTTTTTAGTCCCAGCACTTTTTACCTCTTAGCTTCCCACACATAGCACCCCCTTGCCACTTGTCTCACAGATCCATCCACCTCCTTACTTAAACCACCCCCAACATGCCAAAGTACCCCCTCATCTAGCCCCCTCTCCAAGTTTCCCCTCCTGCCAATACAGGGAGGGAACAGGAGGAGATGGACGGCAGGACATTACAGATTTTTTGCAAGAATTTTGCAGTAATAGTCAAAACAAATGAAAATAATCAAGCAAAAGTGTTCATATATAGTAATAACAGAACAAATGTCTTTTTCAACAAGACATTTAGGAGACAGGCGGGACTTCTGTACATTTATAGTTAGTCCCAGCTTTACGCATAGATCTACAGTGAAGCGAAGGTTGGCATTTAAGGTGTCTGGGGTATTAGTAAACAGTCATTTAGGTAGGGGGAAATGGCAATGCCCTGCTTACGAAGGAAAGCTATGACTGGGGTCATAACCTTAGTAAAGACCTTAGGGGCCGAGGAGAGTCCAAGTGGTAATGAACAAAACTGAAAATGCATGGAGTCATGGGCGAAATGGAAGAATCTTCTACAGAAGGTATGCAATCTAACATGAAAACAAGTACCTTTTAGATCAATAACTGCATACCTTAATTCTTAAATTGGATTCTTAAATTGTCCATCCCAAATTGTTCTTAAATTAAATCTGGTGCTGGATAGTGATTTGAAACAATCTACTAAAAGATCATATGATTCCAAATGGAGGAGATTCTCCTATTGGTTATCTGGGAGATCCATCTCAGTAGATCAGGTAACCGTGCCACTAGTCCTTCAATACTTGTTGGACCTGGCTGAGAAGGGCCTTGCACACTCTTCTATATGAGTGCATCTCTCAGAAATAGCCCAGCGTGTTGCCCTCCCAAATTCCCAATCCCTTTTTGGTCACCCTCTGGTAAAAAAGTTTTTAAAGGGACTAATTAATTTGTTTTCCCCTCACAAACACCCTGTTTCTCAGTGGGATCTGAACCTTGTTCTAGATCAACTGACAAAACACACTTTCGAACCTACAGAACAATCTGACCTATTCCACTGGTCTCTGAAGACTGCCTTTTTGGTTGCCATCACGTCCCTTAGCCGGGTGAGTGAACTCGCCATTATATCTATCATGAAGCCTTACTTCTCAGTCTTCCCAGACATGACAGAGATCTCTCTCCATCCATCGTTTATCCCTAAAACTATGTCCAGATTTCATATGTCACAAAAAATTGTCCTCCCAGTATTCCTCCCTCCACCTCATGAGTCAGAAATCTTAGCCAGATTTCACACTTTGGATGTTAAAAGAGTGGTCCTGCTCTATTTAGACAAGACCCAGCACTGCAGACGGACTAACAATTTGTTCCTCTCCTCTTCCCTTCCCAAGTTAGGGCAAAAAGTTTCATCCCCAACTATCTCAAAATGGTTAGTGCATTTGATCTCCTTGGCCTATAAACAGGTATGAAGTAAACCCTCGCTTTATTTAAAGGCTCATTCACTCAGAGGTCTGGGTGCTTCTACAGCAGCATTTTGCTACATCTCTCCTTTCGAGATCTACAGGGCTACAACCTGGAGTTTGCCACATACATTCACTAAGCATTATGCTTTACATCTAAAATCTGAATCTGACACCTCTCTAGGAGTATCTATATTGAATTCTGTAATTAGGACTTAATAATCTATTTTACTTACAACGGTTTTGTCGTTAAAAAAAAAAAAGAGGAACTTTTAAACTAACTTAACAGAATAAACTTACAGACTTTTTGCTTGCAGAGGTATGTTGTTTTTATTCTATAAGAAAATTCCCCCACTGCCTTGATCTAGGCTTGGTGCTCTCCCATTTGTGAGAATGTGAGGAGCCACTCGAAGAAGAACAGAATGTGGCTACCTTGTAAACAAGGTTCTTCAAGATGGCTCGGAACATTCTCACAAATACCCACCCCTCCAACCCTGCATGGAATTTTCTTCCTAATCGCTTAGGGTTGGAAGGAACTGTTGGGTTTAGGCGGGAAGGTACCTTATATAGTGTGGGAGGCGCGTGAACCTCATGTGTTTTTTAAATTAGTGGGCTTGCTATGTGCCAGTAAGAGAAGGGCGCGCAAGAGCAAACCCATTTCTGAGAATGTGAGGAGCCACTTGAAGAAGAACAGAAGGTTGCTACCTTGAAAACAAGGTTCTTTTGAGACGGCTCTGAACATTCTCACAAATGCCAACCCTTCCAACCCCGCAAGAAATTTTCTTTCTGCACTCTCAGGGTTGGAAAGAACTGTTGGGTTTGGGCAGGAAGTTAACTTATATACTGTGGGAACTTGAGACCGTCACTTGGTTTTTTCAAACTAGTGAGCTTGGTAGCTGCCTGTAAGAGAAGGGCGCGGAAACGCAAACCCATTTTTAAGAATGTTCGAAGCCATCTCGAAGAACCTTGTTTACAAGGTAGCAACCTTCCGTTTCTGAATCCTGGCTCCCTGGGCTGGGGCATGCGGGGCCAGCAGCAAGTGGTGAAAGGCAGAGGGGAGAGACTTTCTCCCCCTTCCTCCCTACCCCCTCCACTGCTGGGATACAGCTGAGCTGAGCTCAGCTGATTCTGCTAGGGCTAGCAGCTCCAACAGCAGGGGCAGGGCCAGCCTGGATTTTGAATTCAGGCAAGCACCGGCAGAGCAACAGACCAGGCTCCAGGAGCAGGGCTCTGGCTCCTGCAGGGCCCGTGCGACTGCACATGTCGCACATGCCTGGGGCTGGCCCTGGCAAGGACATTCCCAGACAACCCTGTCACAATCCATCTATCCAAGTTCTTTTATCATGTCCATCCAAGTCTGGCAGAACAAAATGTCACTGGGGGATAAAAAGAATGCTGCAGAAGAAATGGGGCGTATGTAGCATGGCATGTGTTCCTGGCCCCTGAGAATCCTGTTAAGCCCACTTGGCTACTACTCTTGGCCTGGACCCAAGGTCCTGGGCAAGTCCTTCACCTTGTCCCTGTCACCTGGGGAGGGAGATATGGGTACACTCACACAGCCCCACATGCTACCAAGGTTTTCCTGGAGGAAGGGCATGCGCCCTGCAAGGAAGAATTCCGTCAGGATAGTGGGTGGGTCTTCACCTCTAATTAAAGAGAACAGACCCCTATCATCATAGGGTGCAGGATTCCAGGAAAACCAAGGTCTGCCCCTACAATCCCTTCTCCAATCTCACAAGGGAAGGGCAACAGGCGGGAAGAACGTGAGGACTGGTGCGAGGAAGTAGGGCAGCGAGGAAACCTGGGAGTATGTGAGGGAGGATGGGAACACGCAAGCTGTGAGGCGGGGATGACCCAGGAAGGGAGGGGGGAGGGGAACTAGGGACACACACACACGCACACGCTCACCTCGCAATCTCCACACACACTCACTCTTTCACATAGTACTTGAGGTAACAGGAAGGAAGGTCCAGGCGTCCAATCTAAGTAGCACACTCAGCAGTCAAGTAACACACAATTCCAAACGGGGGGCCGGTTTGTCTGCAATCACCAGCGCCGCTGCCTTGGGGGCGTGGCTCCAGACCGTGGCCTCAGACGGGTTTGAGCTTAACGGGCGCTGTTCCTACTGCCTCCTCAGGAGGCCGCGCCTCCAGAGGGGGTGGGGCAGCCATGGATCAGGGCTGAGACACTGAAAGGTGGGGGGACACCCACAGAGTGAGGGAGAGGTGGGGCCTCTGCTTCTCCCTCACTTCTGCCTCACTTCTGCCTCACTTCCCCTGGCCCCCTCCACTGCCTGGCTGTTTTGACCAGGGGAAATGAAGGAGAGACAGAGGCCCTGCCCCTCCCACATTTCCCCTGGCTGAATCTGACAGGAAGCAGGGGGGGCATGGAGTGTGGGAGAGGCGGGGCCTCTGCATTAACCTCACTCCTGCTGACCCCCTCCGCTGCCTGTTAGTCAGAGTTGGCCAGGGGCCCCACGCTCAAGAACCCCAGCTCCTGGCCACTGTCAGGCTGGGAGCTGGGGACCCTGAGTGCGCCCCCACTCCCCAGGAGTGGGGCCTGGGGTGGCTGCCCCGAGCCGCCCCGCACTAGGACCGGACCTGCACATGCCTTCGGCCCCTGGCTCTGTTCTGAGGTGCGCTCCTGGCTCCAGAGTTGATCGTGGTGTCTCAGCCACTTCCTTTCATCTGCAGCCACTCATTCCTCTGTTGCTCCCACTTTGGTGCGACCTCTCACCTACTCCAGCCCCAGCTCTATCCCTCCGGGGTGACCCCCTCTCAACAGGTCCTGTTTCTCAGCATTTCACCTGCACTGCATCGATGGGGTCGGGGCCAGCACTTCCCAGCATCTGGCTCAGGTCCAGCCTCCCAGGCAAGCCTCCCATTTCATCTCTTGCCTACTGCTGTCTGCCTGCCATCGGTCTTGCTTTCTCCAGGTCCGCCTCGATCCACCTCCCAGCACCTGTGAAGCCTGGCCTACCACCTACCACCCTGCAGCCTACTTCTCTCACCCTCAGAGGAGTCCTGCATTGACCTACACCTCCCTGAACACCTGGCGGCTTCTATTCTTGGCACCTGTCAAATTCTTGGCCCTTTTAAAGAGACATGGTGGCCCCAAGCCACCCTGTTACAACATATCTATAATAGGTGCAGCAGGTGCAGGTCTCATGAGCGTGGGAGGGCCGTGTGCATGTAGATTGGGTGTGCATGCCGGGATGGAGTGCCCAAGACCATTCCCAAGACCATTCTATCTTCAGCAAAAGGGCTCATCACTTAACTTCACCCCTGAAGAAAAAAAATGTACTTCTGTACACCATAGACAGCAGATTTAATTCTGTCAGCCTTTTTTATTTATTTATTTATTTATTTATAAGCAAACTAGCCCCTCCCAGGGTTACATTCATTCACTACACCAAATACCACAATAGCCCATGAGATATTGCTAAAATTTCTTATGTAGCCTAGAGCATGGTTGCTTTCTTGAACCCAAATAGGAGAGAGACCGAAGATAAAGGAGCTAAGATGATCTCTTTTATCACGCTATTGGTAAGAGTGTGCAATCTTTTGAACATCACAAAGTTCTTTTTCAGACGAGAATAGTGATGGTCCAAACTGAAGAGAGCTAATTGTAGGTGGCTAGGTCTGAGTAGCATATCATACTTAGCAGTCACTTCAAGGATGCTAGCGACAGGTCCTGAAGGCAGGTTTGGGGGCGGGGGGAGGCCATTAGTAATTTAAATGCTTTGAATTCAATTAAGGATAAACAGCAGGGCCAGATTAAGGGTTGCGGGGGCCTGCACTGAATTATACTTTGTCCCCCCCGGCCGGATACCTACATGCCTGATCTTATACTAAGAACGTGTCATACTGGATCAGATTGAAGGGTGCAGATAGTGCAGAATGTGGCAGCCTGTCATGGGCCAGCGTGAGCATATAACTCCAGTTTTGCATGCACTGCACTAGCTGCCAGCAGTCTTCTGGACCCGATTCAAGGTGCTGCTTTTTTACCTTTAATCCCTAAACAGTCTGGGTCCCACTAATCTGCAGGATCACCTCACCCCTCAGGCTCTAAGTGGGTCTTTGCGGTCTGCCGGGGGTCCTTTCCTTGAGGTCCCACACTGTTGGCAGATGGCCACCTTGAGGAGGGCGTTCTCAGTGGCCACACAATTGCTGTGGAATTTCCTCCTGGAGGAGGCCTACCTCTGCTCAGATCTGCTCACCTTCCGGTGGCTATGTAAGACTTTATTGTTCTGCCAGGCATTTGGAAAGGGAGATTGGGAGGGTGTGGGTGGGTTTGGGTTGAAGGGAGATTGGGGTAATTTATTTACTTTTATGGTAAGATGGGTGTGGTTTTATGTTGTTTTATGATGTTTTAATATTGTTAGCTGTCCCAAGCTGCCTAAGGCAGGAGAGGCAGGATATGAAATGTTTTCAATCAATCAATCAATCAATCAATGGCTAATCCAGCGCTGACAGAAAACTGTCTGACTCTTACCAGCTCTGGAAGCAAGTCATGAAACTAATATCTACAATAAACCCTAGCTGAAATAAGGCTAAGATTCTGGACAATGGCACCCAATCGTGTGGTGAGGACACTTCTGACCACTCCCCAAAAGGGAAACTGTACAACACTTTGAAAAGGCAGGCCCAGATACTCTGACTAAACAGAGACTTCGAATGTTTTTCTAAATACCCCGAAGTTGAAGTATTTAGTTTGCAGTTTTTAAAGAACGTGCAAAACATCTCGTCTATTCACGGCACGTGAGATTTTCAAAAGTCGAGAAAGCCAGACCCGTTTATCGAAAAGCAGCCTTTGACTCATTGCAAAACTCTGGAACAGATAGGCAGTCTGTTGTTTACCCTGATAGCTGCTGTTTTCTCCCAGAAGCCCAGTCCTCTGACACCCTCTACCCTCCCTTCTCAAGCATGGATGGGGACAGGTGTTGTCCCTTCTCCTGGCTCTTTGCTTTCACCCTTTTCCTGTTGCTTAGCCTTTCAGGCTCCAGACCTGCTGTAGAGAAACAGCAGGAGCAGTGATTGCAAGGTGAGGAAGTGGTCCCCAGAATCTCCTGTCTGCTCCTCTCCATTCCCGATATCAGGGTATCTCTCCCTCACCTCAGTATGTACAGCTCTTTCTACTGCCTCTCTCCCTCTCCCTTCCCCTTCCCTACTGCCGGGTTATGCTGGGGGTGGGGAGAAAGAGGCAGCAGTGGGAAGAAAGGAAGAAGATTAAAGTCGAGGCTGCTCAGGGCTGGGCCCTGGATGTGTCGATGTGTCATGTTCTTTCTCAGTTTCCTCAAAAGGAATTTGCGCTTAGTGGTCCAGGCCTGACATGATCTGGTCTAGATATAGGAAACTCTTTTCCAATATGTGGAAACTCAGTTTACACTTTGCTAATAAGCCAGCCAGCTCAGCAAAGTATTGTAAAGACAATTCATTTATAAATGAAGCTATGACACATAAGAATATTATAAAAATATGAAGCAATAGTTTACTTAAGTTCAAATAAAGACATAGTACAAAAGAAACAGGGTCAGTTAAAAATACATGACTTAGAAAGACATTTCTTGTTCAAAGAACAGTTCTTATTACAAAGTCAAAGATCTTAACATCTATAAGATATAACATATGCTCTAAATATTATTGCTATGGTTGTTGGCTCAATGCATCTAAGAATGTACATTTATATTCATATTACCCAGTCCTTTGTCCCATACTGCCATATCAAAGAAGTGAGATAAGCTTCAGGAAAGGAAGCTTTCTGAAAAATCCATCTTTCCTCTCTCTTCTTATAGAGAAAAAGATGCTTGGAATCAGTTTAGATGACGTCAGGTCAAGACTGCTGACAGGGAGGGTTTTCTCAAAATACATAGTAAGAAGCCTGCTGATACAAGTGTCTATCATCTAAGATAGGATTAACAATGAGTAAACTCCAAACAAACAAGGCTTTTTCCTGCCCTGCTTGGGGGTCACGTATCTTGAGACTGGTCAACAGAAAATGTTGATTTCTTTAAGAGACAGATTTGATTGTATCTTTCTCCAAGATTACAGCTAAAAGGACATTCTAAAGACAGTTCATTAGAAATTAACCATTCAAAGGCCTAGTCTAATGTTCAACATATTGAAACACAGAGGGTCAAAAAATATATGCTTTTTATACGAGATACATGGCATATGGCCAAGGAAGGGGACAGGACCTGGATCCCTCCTCTGGTTACACCCCTGTACAAAGCTTGCCACAAGGTTATGCTATAATGACTTAGGCTGTGCACAGGGTCAAATATTTGTATTTGTATCTGTGTTTTAGGTAGGGTGAACACTGACGCATTGGTAGAAAAGAGGGCAAACATTTGCATGAAACTAACATATGCAGTTTTATACTAATTTATGCAACTTTGTGGGGCAGAGGGCAGGGCCATACGTGGACGGAGCAAAGCCAACAGTAGGCAGAGCCAACCCAATCGTTAAGCCAGTGGTGTGGCTTAACCCGGCAGCAAGGAGTTTCCAGAGTTAGCATTGGAGGGAGATTAGATTAGTTAACCCTGTGAACGCCTTGCTGCTGCGTGAAGCCCTGCCACTGGAGGATAGAGAGCCCTATCCCCCAGTGGATAGGGCTCATCCAAGGTCTCTCTCCCACTAGTCCCATTTCTCCCTAGAAGTGTGGAAAAATAGAGCCAAGGCTCACTGTGAGGATAAACTGATGTTTTAAGTGTCTCATCAAGCCGGTAGTAACTACCAGTGATTCCCTACCATTTCAACCAACTTTTATTTTTCTATTTGTCTTTTCATTTTTGTTTCCTTTTTTTTATGAGGAATAACACCAAAGTCAGCCTCAGAAACCTTTGAACAACAATGCACATAAAAACATTGGGGATAACGCACCCACATCATCCTTAGAAACATTTGAACAGTGCACATAAAAACACCGGGGGTAACACACTCAAGTTACCCTGAAAAACCTTTGAACAAATTTGCACATAAAAACATTGGGGATAGCACACCCACATCACGCTGAGAAGTCTTTGAACAACAGTACACATAAGAACATTTGGGGAATTGGGGTAACACACCAAGGTCACCTTGTAAACCCTTTGAACAAGTGTGCACATAGTATTGGGGGTAACATGCCCACATCACTCTGAGAAGCCTTTCAGCAACAGTGCACATAAGAACATTAGGGGTAACACACTCAACTTACCCTGACAGACCTTTGAACAAATGTGCACATAAAACATTGGGGAGAACACACCCACATCACTCTAAGAAGCCTTTGAAGGGGGGATGATTGCTGGGAGGGGGGGGTTGCTGGCAGGGGAGGGTTTCTGGGAAGGTTGCTGGGAAGGGAGATGGGGGATTGGTTGCTGGGATGGGGTTGCTAGGAGGTAGCAGGCGGTGGGGGTTATGGGAGGGGGGTTTCTGAGGATATGGAGGGGGTTGCTTGGAGGGGGAGTTGGGGGTTTGCTGGGAGGGGGAGAGCCAGGGGGTTGCTTGGAGAGGGTTTCTATGAGGATCCAGGGGGGTTTCTGAGAG
>QEPC01014434.1:72687-107291 GCA_003113815.1 Sphenodon punctatus | reverse complement strand
AGGGGGTTGCTGGGAGGGGGAAAGCTGGGGGGAACCAGGGAGTGTTGCTGGGAGTGGAGGTTGCTGCTGGGGGCGTTTCTGGGAGGGGGAACTGGGGAGGTTGCTGGGAAGGGGGAAGGGAAGGGGGAGGGGATTTGGGGGAGGAAGCTGGGGGGCTGTGAGTCAGTGTGAACCACTGACCACTGACCTGGCAGGAGAACTGGAGGCCAGGCCGGTCATAGCACTGCGGCAAGTTCCGGGAGAGAGAGCCTGGACCAGCTGTTGTCGGTGGAACTGCACGGGCTCCTCCATGCACACAAAAAAAGTTTGCCAGCAGGCCGCAGCTGCTATCTCTAGCACATCTGCAGGCAGCCAGCAAGGACAGATGTGGTGAGAGAGCTGAAGCTGTCCTGAAAACCGGGTGGTGTGGGATAATCCCGGACCCCTGGCCACCCTAGTTTTGGGACATGGGAATGGCTCAGGGTGGGGGAATGAGGCATGGTTCGTTGTTTGTGGGGAGTGGTTTCTGGCTCAGAGGGGAGTCACTGGCTTGTTGAATGTGGGACCCCTAGGAGGAAATGGGGGATTGGGCTGGCTAAGGGGAATAACTGGCTTGCAGGAGGGATTACTGGCTTTGGGTTGGGCTCCACTGGGCTAGGCCTGGCTGCAGGGCTGGTGATTGCAGTTCTGAGACAGCAGCAGCCCCTATAGGTGGGGAAGGCTCACTATAGGCTCCTCAAGCAGGAAGCTAAGCTAAGGGTATTCTTACACAGAAGTGCTGCTTCCCATATTTTAAAAGTCTGGGTTGGGGAAACTGCTGTGGGGAGGATTTAGACTCTCCTCCCTGGAGTGGAAGTCACCCAGGCACCATTAGAAACAGCAGCAACAGGTTTGGGGGTTAGCCATGACCTCTCTGTGAAAACAGGGGCTTGTGGATACAGAGAGGGAAGTGATCTCCTTTCAGTGAGAGACAGAAGGTGTTTTTAAATGAGATGCTACCACGCATGGCCACTCATTAACCATGCATCCAACTACTCATTTGAAGATGGTGCAGTGGGATGCGTGCTCTCATGAGCCTTGCAGCACCTACTCATGGCCATTCAAAGGGCATTGCCAAAAAATCTGGAGTGCACTGTACGGGGCAAGCCAAAAAAGTGCATGGGCGCCCACAGGGACAGGCACCCATGCATCCCCTGCCCGTATGCACTGGAGCGCCCACCTATGCCAGCAGACAAGTTTACAACCAGCCACCTCTCCAGTCCTGCCCACAGCCCTGCCAGACTCTCTCTGTGGAGCTCTTAAAGGATATGCACACAAACTACAACTCAAAGCTCAACAAAACCTCCTCATCATGTACAAGAGAAAAGCCAATGCTATGAAGAGCAGCAGCTCGGACAACAGCTACTTGTCCAGCCCAGTATGTGCCTCCATTGTTGTCCAGGACTGCCAGCAGCTGTAGAGGCTCCCAGGTCATGGACATGAAGGGGTTACTGTCTGCTGTGGCTTCATGTAGGGATGGGCGAACAGATCATGGTTCGAGTTCGGCCATTCGGTTCGGCTGCGTTCGTTTCGTCCGTTCGGTTCGCCCGTTCGGTTTGGTTCGTCGGTTCGAATGTTCGGCCGTTCGGTGGTTCGGATCGAACGTTGAGTTCGGATTCGGGATTCGGTTCGGTCGGGATAGGTTCGGTCTTTAGTTCGGTGCAATCGGGAACTGAAAATGACATTTAGTTTTTGAAATAAAAGGAAAAAACTAAAAAACATATTTCTGGCCATAACATTTTTGTTTCTTATTACTTTTTGATGATATTTAGGGAGATTGTACCCCCCAATGGAGCGCACCAAGTAGACCAACATTCGGAACGATTAGATAAAGGAAACTGATTTCAGAAGCAATTGAATATTGTGATTTTAAGAAAAGCTCCATACACATTCATGACTACAACTTCTTTATCTTGCATCCAATGTTCATGAAACTTGTGCATATTACATCCCTCTATATGCTTAATATTTCTGCCAATTTTAGGAAAGAGTGGATAAAGGGTCCCAAGGGTATAAGACATTAACCTGAAAATACATTTCCAGCTGTTACATTTTGATATTCCATTCTGTTTACAGGATATTTGACAGGAATGTATCAAATACCGTTCCTGCTATTTCAGCAAATGTACAGGAGATTTTGATAAAGGGAACCACTTCTGTTGGCCAATTTGCATCACAAACCGATCTTATACCACAGTGACATAAGAGAATCCCAGGCATAGGCCCCTTCTCTACATTTGTTGTACAGGCATATAAAATTGAGACCCTTTATAATATCTCTCTGATATTTGGCAGAGATGATCATGAAAGTGAAATATATAGTCCTGCCAAATTTCATGTACACTGGTTGGACTACAAAGATGTTATAATCAGACATACATTTATTTGTTAATTGCTTATACCACCAAGACCTTTTGTCCAATCCTTCTGAAATTTGGCAAAGATAGTTACTATGGGAAGGGGTATAAACTTAACATGTTTCACCTACATTAGATGTGAGGCAAAGAAGTTACAGCTAAGAATGTATATGTAGAATATTGCAAAATACAATAATGCAACTGCTTCTAAAATCGGATTCCTTTATCCAATTGTTTTGATATTTGGTGCACATAATGAGTTCTATTGAAGGTAGAGGCACCCCAAATTTCAGCCACATAGCTTAAAAAACAAAAATGTTACAGCCGATAATGTGTTTTCCATTGAAACCAATGGAAATTCAATTCCGAACTCACCGAACGCATCCGAACCAAACGTTCGAATTCGAGTTCGGTTCGACCGTTCGGTTCGGTTGACCGAACTGTCCGAGTTCGGTTCAAACTCCGAACGTTCGAATTCGAGTTCGGTTCGACCGTTCGGTTCGGTTGACCGAACTATTCGAGTTCGGTCCGAACTCCGAACTTCCGAACCGCGTTCGCCCATCCCTAGCTTCATGTTTCCATGGTGTCCACTGCTGCATGTCATGGCATAGGGCGAGCAGTCGGGTGGGGCTTGAGGTGGACTGGCCTGGGGAGGGTGCTTACCATATGAGTTCTTCACAGGACCAGTCCGTGGTAACAGGAGTACATGGAGGGTGGCTCCATGACCCCCTGGCATCCGCCCATTAGAATCCCTCCCCACTCACCCCACGTGTGCCACTCAGTGACTATGGACTGCACCCCACCCCATCCCACCCCACCAGCCTTACTCATTTAAAAACACCAGGAGAAGGGGGAATGATTTTTTAAATATATGTATCATAATTAAGATTGTTGTTAGGGTAAGCTGCCCCGAGTCATCTCTGGAGGGGTATAAAATAATAATAATTAGTTTTCAAAGCACTTTTCTAATAATCAATTGTATTGGAAATGAAAACTCTGGGTGAAAACAGACATGACGCTAACCACCCTTTAACCACCCTTGGTGGTTATTTATGAATGTTGTAGGGCTGTATTGGTGCCCTATGCAGCCCTGAAACATGCATAAATAACCACCAAGGGTGGTTAAAGGGTGGTTAGCGTCATGTCTGTTTTCACCCTCTGTCTTTGGAAACTGTTCTGCAGGGAGAGGGATCCATGGTGGATTAAAGAATAAGAGTTTCATACTAAGCCATATACTGAGCCCCTCCAGCCCGGCTGTATACCTGTTTACAAGGTTTCATTGTAAATATTTCTGTCCTATTTCTTTTGCAAGCAAATGACAATAAGTTGGCTTTATTTTGCCTCTCTTGTAGGAGTATAGGTACATTTTACCTAAAAATATCACATAAAATATCTGAACAAAGTCTGTCCAAACTGACCATATTGTATATTTTTGCACTTCAACTAAATGGAGGAATAGGCTTTATTCTAACCCCATGACAAGTATTACAAGCAGAATGCTGCTAACTTTTAAATATGCACTGCTGGTAAGGCCATTTGTTAGATAATCCCTAGCTATCGTCTATTACTGTGGTTAACAAACCAGAGCTCATCTTAATTAAAGTAGGCTAATGCTAAAGCATCAATTGTCGTGATCTTCACATCAGTTTATAAATGAGCATGGGAGCCAACAGACTGGCAGTGTGTAGTCTGTAGGGGGGGAAAGGAGTTATTAAAATATGGACTAAATATAAACAGCATTGAACAATGGAAGGTTTTTTTGGAAGGAGCATGAAAATGCGATCTGTTTAGCTTGCTTGTGTTCTGCATTATTGTGGAGAAATTCTACTCATCCCTGCCCTGACTGTGTGTGTGAGATGGAGGGTGTTTTCAAAATGAGATGCTACCCCACATGGCCAGCCAGGAGCTACAGAGCTAACCGCCCGTCTGAAGGTGGAGCGGCCAGATGTGTGCTTCTGTGAGCATTTGAAGTGCTCCCCATTCACTCCACCTGTGTGGATACTCTGCGGCAGCACCACTCAGTGGCCACAGACATCCCACCCATCACCTGGTTCATTTAAAAACACCCAAAATGCAAGTGTAAAAAGGGGAGGGGAGGCTGCTCAGAGGCAATGATGTGACACCATATTGCCCCACCCCCCCACCCCCATTGAGTTGCATCTGCACAGCAGCCTCGGTGGGTATTTTCAGACGTGATGGAACTAGGCAGCACCTAGCTTAGATTCTGCCCGGAGAGGACCAGCCCAGAAGCCCAACAGATGTGCTGGTGGCTGGGAAGGGGAAGGGGAAGGGGAGATGGTGGGGGTGATGTGTGGATGTGGTCCGCATGGCCCTGCCCCCGTGCTGCTGAGCGTGACCCTGCCTCCTCCCTGATGGGCAGGTGTGGCAGCCTATTAGGCCACTGCGCCCATCCAGAAAAGCTCCAGCCATCAGCTGGAGTTAGATAGAGTGGGTCATCATACATCATGGACCACTACCCTGTGGCAGGACTTACTCAGGGTTGTGAGTTGGCAGGGAGTCCAGCGCACAACCCTGAGTTAATCCTGCCACAGTTCAGGGACTGCTTGCTCCCACCGCAGTTAATGTCTGCTGGGAGGGATCACACATGACAACACAATGAATGGCCATGCCGGGGTAAAATGTGGCTATCCGTGGTAGTGGCCATCCATGGTAATGTCACATCTGAAAATACCCAGGGTGAGTTCCAGTGTCCCATGTGGTAGCACCCAGATGAGGCAGATATGCTGGTAGGCACAAACTGACTTGCCCTGTGTACCCAGAGGTTGGTTAGTCAGCCTGGAAAGGGAAGGACACTATAACCAAAGTAGCATATATTTTGGTGCTTGGCTTTGGCATGAGGTTGTTTCCTCCCCCCAAAAATGTTCTTTTTCAGCAGTGGCTTGGGAAAGGCAAAAATTCCATGCTTAACTGACATTTTGCTTCAGAAATTTCCAAATCTGATGTTTGAACCCCCACACACACCCCAAAAAAAAACCCAGGGGAAAAACTACTCTCCAAAGCAGCAAGGACTTCTAGGAAGGGAAATTTGCATAGATGTTATCAGTCTGGTCTCCTTGAGTTTGTTTGCCAGGGTGGCAACCACACCCATTGTCTGTGGGCAAGTTAATTGATTTAATTGGCAAGACAAATGATTTCTGGCAACAGGACACAGGCAGGGAAACCCTCCACCATTAAAGTTAAAAGGAGTTTTGCCACTGACATCAATGGCTAGAGGAATGTGCTCCTGAGAGTGCAATGTTGCCCTTATTGAAGTCAATGACAAAGTCCTCATTGAAATCAGCAGTCCTGATGCCTTAGAGCATAACAGGACGAACATTTAATCAATCAGGGGCTCTGCCATTGATGTCTATACAAATTTATCTTCGAAGAAACCATTGCTGCTTTGGAGGACAAGTGTTTCCCCTTTTGGGGGGCTCAAACATCAGACGTAGGGGTTACTGGAAGCAAAATTCCAGTTAAACATGGAATTTTTGCTATTTCAAGCCATTGCTGAACTGAGCAGTTTTGGGGTGGAGGGCAGCAGCATGACTTTTTTGATTGTTAAAATGTAGGCCCTATAAGACTGATATTTTCAAAAGTTATTTTTTCCAGCCTTTTGGTTGTTGTTTATTCTTATTATTAGTAGCATTGTACAGAGCCAATACTGAAATCCTGATGCACTGTATGCTTATTGGACAAAAGCTCTTAAGGTTCTTCTGCGTGAAGAGTCTCAGTATGTTTTTATTGGTTTCTCAAATGACTTGATACACTAACAAGAATACACTTGGATTTTTGGTTATCCTATGATGAGAAAACTGTTGGGGTTTTCTTTCCTCATAGTATCTGGAGGGGAAAAAATAAAGATGCTTTATGGGAAGTTTCAGCTCTATGTTAGATCACAATAGTGTACCACTCCAAGACTGCAGTTAGCACCAGGGTCAGTTTAGAAGTAATCATGCTGAAGATGAAAATGTGAGAATGACAATAGTTGCATGCTGTGATGCAAACCGATTTAATGAGCCATGTTTTAAAAGCCAAAGAAACATGGCAAAGATTATCTCCTCACAAAAATAAAGTCAGTGGAATTTAGCCATGGACTTCAATAGATTTTTGCCTTAGATGACAGGATTACAGCCTAAAGGGGAAAAAATTAAGCTTTCTTTACACTTTCCTGCTGCAGTTCTGGCATGATCTGCATCAGAGTGTTCCCCCAAATAATAAGAATTATTTCCCCATTGGGCAACTTTGCATACTTAAGTAAGAAGTTTACTATAAAGTCAGCTATGTTTCCATTCCAACATTTCTAAAATGGAAAGATTTTTCAGTTTCATGTTTTCTGTGGTTTCTAAATACCAAAAACATGCCATTTTCAGTCAATTTTGTCTACCCCCATTCAGTTGGAAAATTCTGGCTGTCTGTAGTTCTAAACCATCCTGACCCAGGGCATAAGAGCAAGCTAGCTATTGATTGTCCGTGGGGTTTAGAAGCTTTAGGGTGAAAACACACATGTTGGGTTAGCAACACGCAGCTACCATGGTCCAGACCCTGTCCGCCAGCACAACAAAGGGTGAAGACAGACACAATGCTAACTCCACTTTAACACCGCTTTAACATTTCTTATGCATGTTGCAGGGCTGCATTGGGCACCAATACAGCCCTGCAACATGCATAAGAAATATTAAAGCGGTGTTAAAGTGGAGTTAGCATCATGTCTGTTTTTACCCAAACTTGTCAAGGGTTAGGCTGCCGGGGAGGGCAGGGAGAAACATGCCCATGTCCATGCCCAGCCCCACCCTTGCACTTTGCCCAGTGGCCTGTGCCCCCCATCCCCCCATGATGGACAGCCATGATGGCTGGTCATGGTGGCCACTCCAGACTGGGCCTGGAACAGCAGACTACCACATATGATAGCCCGCTTCAGTCCGGTTGGGGGGGGCATTTCTCAGGCGTGTTGGCGGCTAGACTGGGCTGTGATCCTGGAGGTTTCTGAGGTCACAGCCTGGGCTAGCCACCAACGTGCCCTGGAGAAATATGGGGCAAACATTTGGACTGGCCCCAACATATGTGATGGTGGCCCATGGGCCAAAGTGGGCCACAGAGGGCCTAAGCAGGCCACTGTCACATTTGCTAACATCCTTAGATTATGATTGCTTCTCCACATTACACAGTCTCAGATTATATTTTATCTAAGGTGAGATTGTGTAACGTGGGAATGCCCTCTTCCTCAGTCGTCAGTGAAACTACCGTTAGTTTCATCATGGATGACAGGGCTGGGAAATCCAGCCCTATCACTCACATGAGTTAAAATTAACATTAAACTTGAATGTGTGCATGCTTTCAAATTTAACATTAATTAAACTCACTGTGAAATTCACTGGAGGGGAGCAGCCCAGCAGAAGGGTCATGGCACCTTGGCCGCTTTTAGTTGAGCGGGTTGCTGTTGTGCGACCTGCTCGCGCGATATTTCAAAATCCTGCGATGTGGGATTACACGAGATGGCCGGCGGGGATCAGACACATGAAAGGCAGTCGTGCATTATTTGCCGACCACGAATTAAATGCCTCGATTGTGAGATATTTAATTTGCGATCGGCAAATAATGTGTGACCGCCTTCCATGCATGTGATGTCCGCTGGCCGTCTCATGTTATTATTATTATTATTAACAAACATTTATATAGCGCCAGCAGTGTACCTGGCACTTTACAAAGTAATAAAATAGACATGGTCCCTGCCCCTAGGGCTTACAATCTGAGAGACAGGAGCTGGGGGAGAGACTTAGGAAGGGGAACAGAGGGAGAGACAAGGGGTCTAACATTCATGAAGATGCGAGGTCTCAAGTGCACGTACTTGGCTTGGTTACGATGAGAATGACAGCAGGCAGGTCCATGTTGCAAGGATAAGGGTAAACCGATCGTAGGTATAGGAATAGTGGCTCAGCAGGATAAAGAGTCAGACAGAGCAGAGCGAAAGAGGTGAGTTTTAAGGAGAGATTTGAAGGTATGAAGGGAGGGGGCAAGGCGGATGTGGACAGGGAGGGAGTTCCAGGCATGGGGGGCAGCAAGTGAGAAGGGACGAAGGCGCTTAGGGGAGCAGGGAAGGCGTGGAAGGGTGAGAGAAGGGACAGAGGAGGAGCGAAGTGCACGGGCTGGAGTATGGAGGGCGATAAGTGCAGAGAGGTAGGGGGGAGCAAGGTTGTGAAGAGCTTTATAGGTGAAGACTAGGAGCTTGTGCAGGATTCGTTCAGGAAGGGGAAGCCAGTGAAGCGAAGAGAGGAGGGGCTGCACATGGTCGAAGCGACTGGCGAGGTAGATGACCCTGGCAGCAGAGTTTTGGACAGAGATGAGGGGAGAAAGGTGAGACCGGGGAAGGCCAGTGAGAAGGAGGTTACAGTAATTGAGGCGAGAGATGACCAGAGCATGAACAAGAGTTTTGGCAGACGAGACAGAGAGAAAAGGGCGAATCTTAGCAATGTTATGGAGGGAGAAGCGACAGGATTTAGCAACAGAGTCAATGTAGGGTTTAAAAGAAAGGGCTGAGTCAAAGATGAAGCCTAGGCTACGGGCTTGGGGGACAGGCAGGATGGTGACTCCATCAATAGTTATTGACAGTGAGGAAGGAGAGGAAGGATGAGGGGGGAAGATAAGGAGTTCAGTTTTAGCCATGTTGAGTTTGAGTTGACGTTGAGACATCCAGGTAGAGATGTCAGAGAGACAGTTGATGAGACGAGCTTGAACAGAGGGAGAGAGAGAGGGAGTAGAGAGATAGAGTTGAGTGTCATCAGCATAGAGGTGGTATTGGAAGCCATGGGAGGCAATGAGTTTGCCTAAGGATGAGGTATAGATCGAGAAGAGGAGAGGGCCAAGAACAGAGCCTTGAGGAACACCAACTGAGAGGGGGAAGGAGGAGGAGGCGGAGTTGGAGAGAGACACATTAAAGGAGCGGTCAGAGAGGTAGGAGGAGAACCAGTTATGGACAGAGCCACAAAAGCCAAGGGAGTGAAGGGAATCCAGCAAGAGTGAGTGGTCAACAGTATCGAAGGCAGCAGAGAGATCAAGGAGGACAAGAATGGAATAGAGATGTTTAGATTTAGCCACCAGAAGATCGTTGGTGATCTTAGCGAGAGCAGTTTCAGTAGAATGAAGGGGGCGGAAGCCAGATTGGAGGGGGTCAAGGGAGGAGTTGGAGGATAGGAAGTCAAGGCAGCGGGAGTAGACAACATGTTCAAGCAGCTTGGAAGCAAAAGGAAGGAGTGAGACAGGATGATAGCTAGAATGGTCAGAGGGGTCAAAAGTGGCGACCCACAATGGCGACCCACTCGTCTAAAAGTGGCCCTTGTCTCCAGGCAACAGTGGCCAAAGTGTCATTTCCTCCCTGCAAACTCCACCCCCAGCTGCCAAGGCTCCAGTCAGAATGCAGCTGACCTGAAAGTGATGCATGCGAGTGGGCTGGGGGGTTGTTGGGGGGCTAGGGGGTGCAGGGACCGAACTGTTACTGCCCTGGAACAGTGGGCAGGCTCTGCACGTGTGGGGAAGGCAGAGCTGGAGAGGTGGTCCCTGTGAGTGGGCAGCTTCTTTCATAACATGGATAAAGATCTGTGGTTTCTTATAATGAATTCATTATGGGCCCGCGAGCGTAAAACACACACAATGAGAAATTAACGTGGGCGTGCAGCCCATCTGGATCTCACGTTACTGCTATTTTCCCATGAGACTGAATCTCATGAGGAAAAGAAGAAAGTGGGCAAGCAGCCTATCCCTTTGGCTCAGTGTGACTTTGCTATTGCAAAGGAGAATATGAGAAGTGATAATTAAATTGGGAGAGCAGATCTCACTTGGCCTCACAACTGGTATTATTTTTATATACAATAGTTAATTTCCTCCCCCCCCCAAAAAGAAAAAAAACATTGATTCAGTAAATAACATCAGGGTGTTGTATGTCTACTACTGACAACTCTTTCTTGTATTGTTTGTTTATTTTTCTCTTCTTTTTCCTCTTCCCAGTCACAAAAAATAATCTGACCAGGCAGTGGCTATCCTCCAGCATTGCCACATAGCCTGCTAAAGGCCTTGTGCTGTATATGTTTTGCCCTTGAAGAAGAAGAATGGAATTTGGGGTCAGTGTATGCTTGTAGGCATTTAAGCTCCCAATGAACTTTTAGGAGAGCATGCGTTGCTAACATCAGTACCCTTTGGCTAAACGTCTGCCAACATAAGTGTGTGTCTTGGATCCTCAGGAGAAACAAAGCTTTTGTATAGATGAATAAAGTAAAGAAAGTTTTCTTTCTGCTCAAAGTCATTATCGCTTGTCTATGCAATAATCTGATTCAGCCTTCTGCTTCCCTTTGCCCTCTGTATTCAGATTGCCTTCAACATGATAATTCTGTCTTAAACACATATTGACATTACATTATGAAATTAAAAAAAGAAAAGAAAAGAGAAGCAGCCTTTAAGTTAATTTCCTGAGCCTGCATGTTTCTTAGAGCTTTGTAAATTTCAGCACTTTTACTTTGCAAAAATTGCCTTCAGGCTAAATCAGTCTTAGTTCCAGCCTCTGAAGTAACATGCTTTGAAGTTTGGGTTTGAATGAACCAGCCAAAAGGCCAAGATTTTATTCTATTTTATTAAAAAGAAAACAGAAGCCTAAAATTAGGCTTTTAAATAGCCTGATTTACAAAACTGTTAAAAAGCTAGTGGGTACTCAGCACTCTTTAAAACACCATTTATTAAGGAATTAAAATATGGATGTACAAACCTAACTTCATGCACCTACTTTTTAAAAATCTTGGCTACAACCTCTAAATCCATCTCTGCTGAAACTCTTAAATTTCATCTGATCTTTCTCCAAGCCAGGCAATAGCCACAGATTTGAAAGCTTTCACTCTGAGATTCTTTCCTATTCATCCATTTGTTCAACATGGGGGCTAAATTTACACCACAAACTTGTGAAACCCAATACACTTTTTCATCAACCCATTTTATATTTCTAGATTATAATGAAATCCAATAACAGGCAAGCTTTGGGTGTTTGAAGGTTTCATTGTAAACATTTTTATCATATTTCTTTTGCAAGCAACTGAGAATAAATTGGCTTTATTTTGCCTTTTGTAGAAGTGTAGGTAAATGTTACCTAAAAATATAACATAACATATCTATACAAAGTCTGTACAAACTGACCATATTGTATATTTTGACTAAATGGAGGAACAGGCTTTATTCTAACCCCATGACAAGTATTACAAGCAGAATGTTGCCAGCTTTTAAATATGCATTGTTGTTGGCACAGCCATTTGATAGATAATCCCTAGTTACTGTCTATTACTGGCCCGTTTTAATTGGATGCCCCTCTCTCACCCATGTGTGCAGGTGGGGCATCTGTTTGAATTCTGTGGCAGGTGCGGGATGGGGTGTGTCTGTGCGAATGCCACAGCTGGTGGGTGGGGGTGCGTGTGCGCTCCCATGCTCCACCCACCTCCACCCACCACCCACGCATGGAGCAACAGGCGTCAATGCCGGATGCTCAGTGCATGAAGATGGGTGGAGGTGGGGGTTGTGGGAACGCACCCCCATGCACCACCCACACACCGCGCCACCCACCACCCACACCCCGCACCACCCACACATCCCACCATGCATCCGTGCCCATTTGAAAAGGGCCACTGTGATTAACAAACCAGTGTGCCTCTTAATTAAAGGACATTTTCAAATGGATCCCCCCCCTCGCTCATGTGTACGGGTGGGGAGGCATCCATTTGAACGCCGCCGCGGGTGTAGGAGGGGTGGGTGGGCATCTGTGCAAATGCTGCAGCTGGTGGGTGGAGGTGCAGGCTCCTGCACTCGACCTACCTCCACCCATCACTCACACACAGCAATGGGCACCAGTGCCAGGAGATGGGTGAAGGTGTGTGCAGGTCTGTGGGAATGCATCCTCATGCACTGGCCACCCATCTCCCCATGCACCCGTGCCCATTTGAAAAGGGCCAGTCAGCTAATACTAAAGCATCAATTTGTGGTCTTTACATCAGTTTATAAACGAACATGGGTGCCAACAGATTGTTAGTGTGTAGTCTGTAGGGAAAAAAGGATTTATTAAAATATGGACTAAAAATAAACGACAATGGATGATTTCTTTGGAAGGAGAATAAAAATGCAATCAAATTACCTTTCTTTTAGGTACACCAGTTGGGGGTTGGGGATGGGTGCTGTACCCTATTTCTACATTTTTGTACCTTATTGTACTTAAAGGTTAATAGATATATTGTATTTGATATGCTGTATTGGTTATGTTGGGTCATGATGAGAGCTAGAACCCGTAATAAATCTTATCTATCTTATCTATCTACCTTTCTTTTAAATTTTGTTTTCTGAATTTTTTCCCCCTCTACCATCATCCTTTAACTCTAAATGATTTCACATTCTAAAAGTTAACTCTTGCTTTGTTCATTCAGAATGGATTTTATTTGCTCCCCCTTGTTTACAGTTTGTGTGCTTGTCTTTTATTTCAGCTGCAGCCACTAGAAACCATTTCCCCTGCAATACAGACAAGTTACAGGTTGTGTGTCAGTGATTACATTTTCAAATTATTCTTTATCATGCTTTCCAGACTAAAAGAGACCCGTTTTTATTCTCTCTCTCTAGCATTTTTCTGGGAACGCTTCTTTCGTTATGTTATATAACTCCTGTTTGCATATGTAGACATTCTAAAAATAGTGCAGGTTTCTTTCCGAAGGCCAAAATGTTTCCTAGAATCAGGTAAGAGTGGCTCATTTCTGGTTGCTTTCCCAATGATAAAAGCAGAGATATTGTTTGCCTGTGAATTAGCCAATGTGTGCTGCTGCCAGCAAATAGTATCCACCTCAGTAATGGTGAGTCCAGCACAAGGTTATTAGATTATTTTTTGGAGTAGTTTAAGGCACCAATCTAATTAAAACCCTGTTGGCAAAACAGCAGAAAAGCAAGTGCTAGAACAACAGAGCCTGTTGCACAGAAGAACTCTTAAGGAGGTTTTCTGTTTTTGTCATTTGTTGAGTGCAGAGGTTGCACACAGTACTATAAATGAGAGACATAAGGTGAAAAACAGACATGATGGCAGTGGCCCGACCCTGGGAAAACCCCTGCAGCTGCTACTCTTCTGGATGGCAGGGAGAGTTGTTTGCATATGCAGCCCTCCCCCCATAATCCAAAAGCCATGGAAGGGGGAAGAAAGGTGTAGAGGAAACAGGGGGTGATTTCAGATGTTATGTTGTCTGAAATCACCACAGTTAACCTCAGTCAACCGCGGTGGTGGGGGGGGTGAACGGAGGTGAATGTCTGTTTGCGCGCATCCAGATGTTCACCTCTGTCAACCACCCCCACAGTGAACCTAACCACGCTTTGTTCTCCCGCACCACGGCAGCAAACGAAGCATGGTAAGGGGGAATCCGGAACACGGTGAAGAAAAAGTAACGTCTGTTACCTTACCTTCACTGTGTTCCGGAGTCCTGGTGGTGGGCAGTGGCAGCGACCAGATAGGCTGCTCCCACTGTCTGTCTTGGGGAGGGAGGTCGGCCGGGGAGTGCAGGGGGACGGGCCGTGCGGCCGCATGCTCCGTTGTGCATTCCTGCCCCCTCCGGGGGTTTTTTCCCAACAGACGTTACGGCCGGCAGCATTGACCCTGGGCCATGGTTCAGTGGTCCCCACAGCCGGGGGCAAAGGGGAGAACGTCTGTTGGTGCACCCGTTGACCGCCGCCCGTGGTCCAAACCACCCCACGGCCCAGCGTCAATGCTGCCGGCCGTAACATCTAAAATCACACAGGCTCTCAAACAGATATTTGGTGGGCCATAAGATGTCCTGATGTCCTGACCTTAAGATGTCCTGATGCAACATTACAATGTTTTTTGTCATGATGTTGCTAGCCAAAGATGAATCATGAATGTATATCTCCTCATGAGTAATGTTACCATCCAGAGTTTAAGGGTATCAAGCTCCAGCTATATTATTGCTTGTTATGATGGTGGTGTACCTCCAGCTTTTCAAGAGAGAATACCACTGGAAGAGATCTTTAAGAGATGTATTTTCTGTACATCTAGCCAAATCTATAAATAAGCAGAAGCTTTTAAAAGATCTGCCAGCATCTAACAGAAAACTTAAAGCTTTTTGCTGTGAGATATATTTACTTATTTAATGAGCTTACCCCAGGTCTCAGCCCTTACAAGTACTTGCTTTTCTGGTTTTTCCATACTGTCTTAATAGCTTAATTCTAAACTGGAAAAGCCCTGCTTTGCTGAGGAAGTCTGTCTTTCTGCCCCTGGTCTCGCCTAAGCAATTGTACAAATTATGCATGGTGCTTTAGCCATGTATGCTGCAAGGCTGATGTTGGAGTCAGGCTGACTCCAAGCACGGAGCTGTTCTTTTGGTTACAAAGTTTGTGATTTGTTCTTAAATGTACATTAAGCATTTAATGCTTCCCTGCAAACCCACCAATGATGATATAGTCCTCCTGAGACCAGAGGCATTGTTTCCTCAATCCACTTTCAGCCTGGTGCAAGAAGAAGAGGAAAAGTAAGAACACACTTTTCCTCTTCCATATGGCCAGAGCAGAGATGGACTCACGCTGCAAAATTCAGATAAGAAGCTAGATTACAAGCATCTTAACACTTGAGTGTGCATGGACAGCAATAAATCAGTGGTTCCAATCTCTACCAGGAGTGTGGAATGTATCTGATGGGGAGAGAGAGTGGGGAGCTGCTAGATCCCTACATTCCACTCTGGCTGTACTGGGAAAATTTCTAAAGTGTTGGAGGCCCCATTAATTTCCAAAACGTGAATCCTGATTAGTGCTACACGCACCAATCAAAATTCATATTCTAAAAGTGGGCAAGCTGGCACCATTGTGGAAACCACTGCTGAGCCATTCTTAATGAGGGAAGATAAGGTAGCAGCAGCAACACCAGAGGCATGAGAGATAAGGACAAGGTGGCAAATGGGGAAGGCAGTGCCATAGCTAGGATATGGCTGCTATGGCTGCCACCACAGGCATGATTTACATGACGGTGTCACACCACGTCTCCCTTTGTGGCCACAACAAGGAGCATCTCGGGTTGCCAGGCAACCCGATGCGGAGCGGCGGCGACTGGCCCTGGCAATCACTCAGAGTGGCGTGGCGCTGCTAGATCAAGATGCGTGTGCGCCCTCTTCTGATGCCTCACTAAGTGCCCCGCCCCGACATAGAATGCGGCTGGTGGCCAAACACCCACTGTAGGGGGTGGATCCTTAACTCCTCCCTGGCCCGTAATCATGAGAGAGGCTGGCGCCCCATACCTGTGTGCATTGTCCGTTCTTGAAGACCTTGATAGAGTATTCCTGGTGTCCCCGTAGTGTTGTGTGTTTGTGTCCCGTGAAACCCCCCTTGTCTAGAAGAGTGTTGGAGTATGAACCCCTCCTTCCTACCTCTACAGCCACCTTAACCCATCCCCCCTTCCTCTCCATCAGTCTCTCCCTGTTTGTGAGTCCCTTCCCCCCCTCCCTCATGATTCCCCCACTTCCAGTTCCCCTGCACCCCCTCTTAGGACCCCTTCCCATCGACATTCCCCACCTACCTCCATATGGTGACCTGGACCCTGTAAAGTGTGAGTACCCATGGTTGTGTTTGTACATCCTCCCCTGTTCCCCCATGGCCATTGGCTTCCTCTCCTTCCCTGTGATGAGTCGGGTTGCCCCTAACTTGGTGGGAATGCCTAAACACTACCCTGAGAGAATTACTGTTGCCTCCATGTGTCCGTGAGGAGAGAAAAGCCGGCCAGTGCCCTAACCTTACCCCTTACTCTTTGTCCCCTTTGCCCCTTACCCCATATTCCTTCCCCCCTACCGTGACAGAGGGAACCATGAGGCTGATGGTTCTTGCCGAGGGAACAACCCCCTGCTGCTGGACAAAGCAAGCCTGTCTTAGGAGCAGCGCTGGTAGAAGGAGGAAGGATTGAACAGAGGAAGGATTGAACTCAGATCAGCCAACCGTCTGCTCTCCCAGTCACCTGCATCCGGTGCCATGTGGGCAGGCCACGCTGTACTCACTCTACCATAGGCACCAAAATGCCTGATGACAGCTCTAGAGCAAGGTATATACATGTGTGTGGTGGTAGAAAAGTGTGGGGGGAGGGAGGAGTCATCAAGTGTTTTCAAGAGGGTGGGGTCACAGTCTATCAAGACTGAGAACTGCTTTAATAAATCATCATGAGAAGATAATATTCATCCATTGGACTCAAAGAAAGAATTATCTAGATGAAATCAAAGTTATAGACCTTCTAACCATAATAATCATTAAAATCAGAGAGAAGACCCAAGAAGAGCTGAATGTCCATTTTTTTTTAAAAAAAGCTAGTAAGATAACCTTGGGAATTCGAGGTCAACAAACCTAATTCCACTACCAGAAAAAAATGGTAGAAAATATAAAATACAGGGTAGGTAAACCTGATGTGCTAGGGAAGAGTAAGGCCCTTTTCACACAGACACGCTAACAGTGATAAAAATGGGTGTTGCATTTTATTATACATGTTTCAGGGCTGTAATTGTGCTCTATGGGTTTCCTGCAACATGTATAATAAAATGTAACACAGCAGCTGCATGGGTTTCATGGATCTGGGCAATGAGGGGAGTGAGGTTCCCTCTGGCACCCCAGGGAATTCAGGCAGTGGTCCAACAGGTATGGGTTCTGGGACTGGGGGCACATGCAGTCCATGACTGTTAGCAGGTTTGAGCACCCCAGCCATGCTCCCCTGTAGGGATGTGCGAACGTGGTTCAGAAGTTTGGAGTTCAGATCGAACTCAAATAGTTCGGTCGACCAAACCGAACTTTTGAACTGAACTCAAATTCGACTGAACTGTTTGGTTGAATTCAAACCAGTTTGGAAGGAAAAAGACACTATTTTGTATGTACGAACTCCGATCGGAAGTTCGGAATTCGACTGAACTTGAATAGTTCAGTCGACCGAACCGAACTTTCAAACCGAACTCGATTTTCGAACCGAACTTAATTTCCGAACTCGGTTCTGTTAGCACATCCCTACTCCCCTGCCACTCTTTGAGAGATGCCCTATAGGCCTTCAATGCCTCCCACTGTTTGCGGAGGCATTTAGAATATTGTTTGGACTGGCATTCTCTCTTTGGACTGCCCTCCACCACTTACAAAGGTCTTCTTTGAGGGTCTTGGCAGATTTTTCTGTGCCCCAAAAGAAGACCTTTTTGGATTTGTCCAAAGCCCCCCAAAAACCTCTCAAGGCAGGGTCATCAGCAGGAGCTGTTTTTGGAGCAGCAGGGAAGGGGAAGATGAAGAAAATGAGGGATGCCTCCTTAGGTTCAGAATCTCCCCTGTCATCCCAGATCTTTCTTTTGTCTGGTGGTGTCATCAGCGGCAACCCAACCAACCCTCCTCCGCTCCACGTCAAACTTGTGTATAATTTTGATGTGGCTGAGTTGCCCATATGTGGTTCCCTGTGAGCCCATAGATTTCTTTGTCGCAGACCTTAACATAAGAACATAAGAGAACATAAGAAGTGTCATACTAGGTCAGACCAATGCTCCATAAAGCCCTGCATCCGGTCTCTGCAAATGGCCAATCTCTGTCTCTGGGGACATCTAGTACCCAGCAGGTCATAACGACCAATCCATTCCGTTGTTCCAGCTCCCAGCATCACCTACCCTGCATCTTGTTAATCTACATTTTGGGTCATCAAACCACTCCCACACTTTGGAGGAATGAAAGTGTTTCACTTTTTCTGTCCCTCTGGGCACCCTTTCAGCAGCACCATCCAAAGAAGCAGCAGCAACATCACCTTCTCTGAAGAAAGAACATATAGCACCTACCTAATATTATGCGCTCACAGTGATGCCTCCAGTCCTTCCTAGCCCAATTCCCTTTCTCCCACTCCAACTGAATGGATAGTGTTACTGCCTTCTTTCCTCTTTCCCTTTCTCCCACCTACACCACCTCCTGGGGTGCTGTCTGCAAGCTGAGATCCTGGCACATCTTTGGGTACTACCACCAGTGCTACTGCTGCTCATGCCTCACTGCCCACCTGCCTCAGCCTGCCATCTGCCTGCCCTGCTCCTCCGCTGCCACTAGGCGATGCCCCCTGCTGCTCCTGCCACCAGAATCTATCTCTCTCTGGCACACCCACAAACACCCACAAGTCCTTCCCCTCCTGGGATGCTGTCTGCAAGTTGAGAGTCTGGCACCTCTTGGGGTGTTACTACCAGTGCTGCTGCTGCTCATGCTGCTCACACCTGATTGCCAGCCCGCCAGCCCACCCACCTGCCAGCCCGCCCGCCTGCCTGACAGCCTGCCTGCCCCTGCGTTGCCACCTGATGATGTCTGCTGCTGCTTCTGCAAAAGCCTCTCTCTCTCTCTCTCTCTCTCTCTCACACACACACACACACACACACACAAACACCCACAAGTACTGCCCCTCCTGGGGTGCTGTCTGCAAGTTGAGACCCTGGCATATCTTGGGGTGCTACTACTAGTGGTGCTGCTGCTCATGCCTGACTGCCTACCCACCTATGGTGAAGCTAGCTCTAAAGAACGTTCTACTTGTGCCAGTACCTAGGACTCCTCTACATTCTATGAAAAATTAACTAAATAAAAAAACAAATTTTACAAACCTGGCACCTCCTCTGCGCTGCTCCTTCTCCTCATGGTTTGAGGAGGAGCCCAACTCCACCACCTCCTGGGATGCAGAAGATGGTCCTGCCTCCTCCTCCATGGCTTCCACCTTGACCTTCCTCCTTATTCCTTCCTTCAGTCAGGCACTCAGGCAGTAGGCAGGCACTGGGCACTGTGGGCAGTGGCACACTCACTCACCAACACAGTCAGGCAAACAACAAACACTCACAGCCACACACACACACACAGTCACACATACACCATGCCACTACAGAGCCAAATGAACTTCCGTGTTCGTTTTCAGTTTCATTTCCAGTTCAGCGTGCTTATGAAAATGGAAACAAAATTGAAAACAAAATTTTCAATAACAATAATGACACTGAAAATGAACATGAAATAATAACGATAACAAAAACGAAAACTACAGGTTTCAAAAATGAAAAACGGAAATGAAAAATGACATGGTTTTCTGGTGCACACCTCTGTTCAGCAGCTCTTACTCTTCCCACTTTGTTGTGTTCCACCTTTTTGAGTTGTGGACCTCCTACCTGGAGCTTGTTCTCCCCTCCTCCTCTCCCCTTCCCGCCCTTTGCCATTGTTTCCAGTTACTGTATATACCTCACCGCTTTTCTCAGTCTCCAGTCTCAGTCTTCCCGACTTGCCTGACCAAGGCCTCTGTGGGGTCCGAATGCTTGCATACCTCCACCAACTGGAGTTGGTGCAATAAAAGAGATCACCGCACTACTTTGTCTCTGTTGCCTAGATTTGGGACCAACATGGCAGTCTTACTTTCTCTACACTAATATAGATTCAGGGAGGAGACCAGGAACTACTTTACCATGAAATACATTCAGCAGTGGTGCATCCTGCCATCTGCATTCATTCTGAATATGCAAGAGCAAAGTTCAATTTACTTGGACTTACCTGACAATTGAGTAGTGTGCAGGGTTTGTGCTGGCTCTTTTCACAGCGTGGATTTCATTGTGAGCTAATTAAAAATTTCATCCAGGAAAAGATGACAGCCATGATCCACAAAACACTCAGACTTCAGTGGGACCTCTCTGGAGTAAGTGGTTTGTGCACCACACAGCTCGTATTTTAATATATCCACATTGTTCCTTTGTTTTCTCCTGTCTAAAGTTTTGTAACAAAAAGATGTGCAAATTCAACATTGGTGGTGAAATGAGATAGTCACAAAATATTTTGTTTTTCAAAATACATTGGGTGTTTTAAAAAGTCCAAAAAAAGCAATCTGATTTTTTTTCTCTTCTTTTTTTGGATTTTGGTTTGTTTTATCATTTTTCAATGTATCTTTTTCATTATTTATTATTAACTGTTATTATTTATTATGATTATTTATTTATTTATTTTTATTTTTATTTTCAAGATTTGTACCCTGCCCCTCCTGCAACGCAGCTCGGGGCGGCTTCCAACAATAAAAACAATAAAATACACTAAAATTCATTTAAAAAACAATCCAATATTAAATATAAAACAGGGCTAGACAGGTAAAATAAATAAATGGGTGGGGGACTAAAATCCTCCCTCCCCACCCTCTCTCCCAAAGGCCTGGGCAAACAGCCAGGTCTTACAGTTCCGCCGAAATGTTAAAAGGCTTGGGGCCAGGCGAGCTTCCTCTGGAAGGGAGTTCCACAGCCGCGGTCCCACCACCGAGAATGCCCTCTCCATCGTGGCCCCCCACTTAACACAGGGGACCTCCAGGAGGGCACCCCCGGCAGACCGCAGGAGCCGCTCTGGGGCGCGAAGGGCGAGGCGGTCCCTAAGGTATTATAGTGCCAGCAATTTGCCTGGCACCAAACAATCCTTAATTAGAGAAGTCTCTTTTCCATGAGGAGCTTACAATGTAGGCTAGACTGAGGCTGCATTCTCATCTGCAGCGGCGGTGGCGGCATTGGGAGAGGCGAGGGAGACGTGGCAGCGCAGAGGAGTCAGCGGCCAGGAAAAGAGCCGGTGCGAATGGGGATCTTCCGCAGCTTCTCTCGCACATATCAAGGTGCAAAATCCTGACCTGACATGCGCGAGAGAAGTCGTGGAAGATCCCCATTCGCACCAGGTCTTTTCCCGGCCACGCTGCTACGTCTCCCTCGCCCCTCCCGCTTCTGCCACCGCCACCGCAGGTGAGAATGCAGCCTGAGATGGGGAGACAAGGGAGAAGAGACCATAGAGAGAGAGACATTCATGTTCAGAAGTCACAGGTGCATGTGCTTAGCTTAGTTACAGGGGAGACAGGAACCCTGAATGATAGGTGTTGGAGGTACCCTCAGCCCACTCCATGAAGAGATAGACATGGAGCTGGAGCCAAGGAGTAAGCCAAATTAATAGGAAAGTTAATTAACGTAGCAGAGCTGCTAGTCTTGAATAAATCTAGGACTCTGCCTCATGAGACCCAGAAATAGCTCTCATGAGGAAAGGGTCTGAGTAGGGATCTCAGACCCAGAGTTTATATACACATTTCATTGCAGAGTATGTTGCTGACATATCAGACTAGAACTGGTTAAATAAATTAAGAAAAGGTACATGAAGAAATTTTTACAAGCACATCATATCCTGGATAACACACATTGTTGATTAGTATACATCCTACTATGACTACTACTCAATTCTATAGCACTACTAGGCATACACAGCGCTTTACAGTCACAGATTTTTGGAGATAGGTCCTTGCCCAGTGGGCTTACAATCTAAGATGAACAAGGGTGAGGTGAACACAATGAGAAACAGACACACACACATTCCCATTTTACAGATGGGGAACTGAGGCTGAGAAGTTGTGATTTGCCCAAGGCAACTCAGTGAGTTCATGGCTAAGCCAGGATTCAAATTCTGGCTTCCCAGAACCAAGCCCAGCATCTTATCCACTACACCAGCTCTCTAGGTTGAGAGGTTGTGACTTGCTCAAGGCCACTCAGTGAGTTTATGGGTAGGGTAGGATTTGAAACCTGGCTTCCTAGTCCAAATCCAGCACCTTGTCCACTACACCACACTGGCACATCCTGGAGTGGCTACATTGTTGACAAGTAACACAACTAACTAGTCAATACTGACTCTGGAGTGAGGTTTCTATTAAGGCTGAATGGAATAGTACTTCCGCGTATTCGGACAAATTTTCAATGTTCCAAATAGTTGGTCCGAGTACGCGGAGGCAATTTAGTGTTTTTGCCAAAGCTTCAGACTTTGGAGACCGAAGCACAGAACACAGGAAAACTTTGGAAACTTCAGAAAGTTGTTGCAAAGTTCTTGAACCCACAGTCAAAGAACTATCCAGAAAAGCGGGCTAGAAAGAGTGGGACAATCACTCCAGAAGACAACCCCCCAAAAGGTCAACTGCATGCAGAAATAATATTTTTTTTAAAACAGTAGTGTGCCCACAGCATGGTCCACCACAGCATGGCCCACCACCAGCAGTGAGTGCACTGACTTTATCATTATGCCAACCAAGAAGTGCACACAAATGCAGACTAGCAAGGGACATTAGCTCAAGAAGAATACAACAACTCCCGTGAAACATTCTGCAACTGCATGGAGAAATAAATCCCACCAAAAAAATCCAGCAAGCATAGGCCCCAGCAGCAGTCACAAAATTAAGAAACCAGACATTCACACCCCTCCCACTCCAGGGGCACCCTCTTCCTTGGCATGGCATTGTGGCAATGGTAGCTTGAACTAACCAAGCAAACTTGGGAAGTGAAGCAGGCAGAGAGATCCCAGTCTGACTCTGGCCTCATGGTGCCAACCAGCTGGTAGAACAGTAGAAATTAAACACTTTACAATGAATTAATTAGGCTCTGTTGTGTGCCATGCCACAGCCTAGACAATACACACAACCTTGAAAAACAGTCTGCAACTGCATGGAGCAATAAATCCCGCCAAATAAAGCCAGCAAGCACAGTCTCCAGCAGCAGTCACAAAATTAAGAACCCAGACATTCACACCCCTCCTCCTCCAGGGGCACCCTCTTCCTTGGCATGGCATTGTGGCAATGATAACTTGAACAGACCAAGAAAACTTGGGAAGTGGAACCAGGCAGAGAGATCCCTCCTCTTGGTGCCAAGTGCCAACCAAGCAGCAGGCAGCAATGTGGCACCCAATTATTTTTTAAAAAACCCAGCAACAACTGCATGGCATGGTAAAGGCTAACATAACCTCCATCCCACAGCACTGACCCTATGGACAGGACAGGCCAAACCATATCATATCATGCCACACCAGGCCAGGCCAGGTCAGGCCATGCACTTCTCCTCCCCCCAGCCGATTACTTACTGATCCAGCAGTACCGTAGCATGGAGCGCTGCCAAATTCCCCAAATAGAATAGACAAAATGGCTGCAGTGCAGACACTTTTTGATTTCGCCCTCTCAGTCATTTCAAAAACTGACCATCTGACTTAGCCAGCCAATCAAAACTTGCCATTTGGCTTACCATCACTCAATTGTCCCCTCCCATAACCTCCTCCTACCAAATATGGCACTAAGTTTCATTTCCAGAAGAAGTTCAACTGTCCACCAGCTCCCCACGCGCTCAGAGGTTTTGAAAGTTCTCCAAAGTTTTCCAAATAACGGCGTTGGTCCTCAGAACTTTGGAATTCGGCCTTTCCGAACTGAATACCTTAATATTTGGCAAATTCCAACGTTTTCTGAAGACTTCATTTCAGCCCTAGTTTCTATCCCTATGTTCACAATGGAGGAGAGTCTCCCTTTCCCATGAGATTAGAACAGGATGGTGGGATGGATGGAGCCAGCTCGTCTGCTCCCAAAGGGTATGCAGGAGTCCAAGAGTAGACACAGCCATTTGAGTATGCCCAGGCCTTCTGTGTAGTTCTGCAGCTGCATATGCATCCTTGGGTTCAATATAACATGGCCCATCTGCTGATGATTATATTCTCTTCAGAACTGGTTTGGTTTAATCTTTTTAATTCCACTTATTAGGGATGTGTAAATGCAGTTCAGAAGTTCAGGGTTAAGCCTGATCTTGGGGTGTTCAGCTCATTCGCGAACACCCCGAATCCGAACTGACACCCACCCGAACTGACCAAATAAAGTTCAGGTTCTGAACATGTTCGGGAGGGGGGAGGGGGGCAGGGAGAAACCTTGTTTTCCCTCCCCCTCCAGGCTGTGTGGGTGGAAGGGGTGCCGGGGAACAGCCTGGAGGGGGGAGGGAAAACTGCCCCCCCACCCAAATGGGTTTGCCCCCCCCGGAATGGGTTCAGCCCGAATGGGCCGTACCGAATGGTTTCGGGTTCGGCTGAACCCTGAACACGCCGAACCCCCTACCACTTATGTCAGGGCTCCTTTATACTTCAGATTCTCTTCTCTCTTTCCTTAGGCCTGCATATACTACTACTACAATAGAATAGTAGAGGGTGCATCAGTGAGTAGCCTGTGGGGGCAAAGAATTAGGGAAAACCTGATGGAAGAAATGTTTTGAGGAGGGATTTTAAGCCAGTAAGGAGGGAAAGAACAGAGCATATGTGTCCAGGGAGGGAATTTCAGGCATAGGGGGCAGCATCTCCTTTCACAGATCACATTAACTACCTGCCTTATAGGCTGCTTTCAGACATGGGGAGGCCCCTTGGCTGTCCCACAGGGTTGTGTCAGGCCTATGGTGGTTTCCATAATGTCTGAAAATATCATGTAATTTCAAAGTGATCTGTGGTTAAAAAAAAACCCACCCATTGTCTGTGGTGCTTCTACTGTGGTTTGCCTGAGGGTTACCACATGGTAGATTTATTTATTTTATTTATTATATAAAAATGTATACACTCCCCCTCCTGCCATGCAGCTTGGGGCAGCTTGCATCACCGTAAAACACATAACAATAGAAAACAGTAAAGAAACAAGGTATCCATAAATATAATCAACAATATAAAACAAATAAAACCACCATTCCCAAGGAGTCCTAAAAACAGAATTTTCAACCATCCCCAATCACTCTAATCCAGTCCCACACCCTTACCCGTCTCTCCTGTCAAAAGCCTGTTCAGATGTAGGATTTCCCTTGAAAGGGCTGGAGTTATGCCAAAGAAGGCAGGGCAAAGGATCTCTCTCATCCCTTTTTGATATGGTCATGCCATATGGTGGAGTATTAGGAGTTGCAATGCTCTGAAGGGGGAAAGGCCATGTCAGAAAGAAGGTGGGGCAAAGGGACTCTCTTTCCCCTTTTCCATGAAGCCACACCCCCTTTGGAGCATCAAGGCATCGAAATGCTACAAAGGAGCATGGCCACATCAAAATACGGGTGGGCAAACGTCTTTACCCCACCTGCTTTCTGACATGGCCCTACTCCAGATAATTGAGAAAATAGAGGGTCCTCCCAGGGGCAAAACCCTGAGTCTTCAGATGAAAACAGGGACGGGGGGGAAGGGAACCTTATTCAAATGTCATGGATATTATACCTGGGCCTTAAACCCAAGGACAGCCCTGTGATATTGCTGCAAAGGCATGTGGGGATTTCATGGTGTCTGAACATACCAATAATGCAGCAACATTAATCACAGCTGAGTTCATAGGCATAAAGTTTTGCAAATGTTAAGGCATGGGTGGGCGCAAAATGTAAAGACGTGTTGGTTTTTTTACTCCAATTCAATTCAGTAACCTGAGTACGAGAAACTCCAGGGAAGGCTCCCTGAAAATAAGGGGCCTCTCCCCCCAGCCTCTATGACATTTCCACCTATGCACCAGCATGCAAGAACATTCCCCCACCCGCCAGGGGTGGCTAAAGCAGCCTGTTGTATGTTTTGAGTGAATTGCTGCATTGGCATTGCTGCCTGCTCCTGGCTTCTGCTCTCTTCCACAGTGTTGAATTCTCCCAGATTATAATAGAGTGAAAACAAAAGCAAATTCAATCCAAACAGGATGGCAATATAACGAGTTCCCACTATCATTACAGACATTTTCATGCAGCTAAGTCCCAAGCATCAGACAGAGTAGATTTTCTGCAGAACCACATTCAAAGTCAATTTCACTGAAGGTGCTATAATTAGTCTCCCAATAATGGTTGCATGGGAAGAGATGTAAGCTAAAACTGGTCTGAGCCAAAGAATCAGATGCAATTGTTATTCCAGAGGGTGAAAGTGTTTTAGTTCCCATGTGGCAGCCAAGACAGGTATGATGGATAACAAGCCTGTAAATATACTTATTTGTTGGCTCTGTTCCTACAGTACCTTAAACCATCCATGACCTAATTTGCACATCCTGCCATCAATCATTAACAAAGATTCACCAGACTGCGTGAGTAGCCTGAGATTCTGTTTTCCTAGGTTAGGCAAGGCAGGTATTATTGTACGTTATTAAGATGGAGCGGAATATCCATAAAGCCCAAGCCACCTGGCAACACATAGCAGTGTCTCTTGACACATGTCACATTTGGTTTATTAATTAACATATCCACAGCTTGCATCAGCCAGAGCATAGCACTATGGGCATTTCAGAAATTTCCAGCAATATTTCATTTATTTCACTGCTCACCAAGAACAGTTTGTAGTGGTGATTAGTGTCTACAAAGGAACAAGAAAATTACTGGAAATTAATCAGTGACTGAAATAAAAATGATTTTAGGCCCCCATCTTGCAGTAAGAGGAATACATGGAGACTCCAGCATCTAGACAGAGGGTGTCTTTAGACATAACGTCAATGGGTGTCTGAATGTGTGTTTTGACCTTGATATGAATGCCGGTTTGGCCCTGTGTTCACCATGTGGCACTGCTTAGACACACAGCCCATCTATGTTTTGCTCACCACAGATCTCAACACACAAGCACTGCTGCCTTGTTCTTTGTGTTGTACCTGCTAACATGCCACGTGATATCATTAGACACAACGTTGGCCACGTGTTAGCCAGAAAATGCAAATGGTCCTTGTGATGCAATGGTGTTCACATCACGTGTTGAACAGGTGGCCAAATTGGTGTTGGGATTGTTATGGTACATACGCATAATGGCCAAACACGTGCTTAGCGGTTTTGACACCCGATCTTTGTTATGTCTAAAGACGCTCTATGTGTTAATGACACCAAAAGAGGGAGGCATAGAGAGGGAGGAGGTTAAAGGTATTTACAATTAATGACCACTTTGCCCACAATAAAATAACAGGCAAAGTCATCATAAGAGATTTAACTCTCTTTCCCCTTTTCCATGAAGCCACACCCCCTTTGTAATAAGGATGGAAAGCAAGTGGGCGAGCCATGAAATGAAACAAAGCACTGAAGGTAGAGAAAAACTGTCATGACATACAGGAGATTGATTGATTTGTATTTATATCCCACCCTTCCCCAAAAACTCAGGGTAATTTACAAAAAATTAGGAAAGAAAAATTGTTTCCAACCTTAAAAGGGTCAACACTGGCCAATTTGCATCTAAGGTCCACACTCACACTGGACACATTTCCCAGGAATCATCCGCCAGCCCTTAAATTTCATTGCCAGAGCTGAGCCTGGCAGGATCCTCCACAAATTAAACCCTGCTAGTCCTCCTCTAAGCCTTGTTTTCAGCATAGGGGAAGAGGGAGGACAGTGTCCCAGCCCAGTCATTAAAATGGATGCCTCAGCAGTCTAATGAGGATCCCTTCATCCCCTATATAAGCCAGGTAGACCTAACTGGAGCAACACCAAAGGGAGGCAACAAAGATGGGAAGGGGAGGGATGCCTCTTGTTAAATGTATTCCATTTTTGAAGTGGAGATTTGTACTGGGGGTATGATACAGTGGGGAGAAAAAGTCTGTGAGGGAGATACAGGCTTCCATGGATAAGAAAGGAAGTGTGGATTCCTCCATGTGAGAGACTGGGGAGTGCAGTGAGAGCATGGGGGTGGGGCAGAGACTCTTCATGTGTGTGAGCCACACAACCCAGGCAGCCAGCTTCGTTCACAAAACCCAGGGTATCGCAGGCAGCATGTAGCTCAGAGCAGCTGGTTGGCTTCATGCAGCCCCCAGCTGTCACTAAAAGCCCCACCTAATGCAACAGAAAATACATTAATAATAGTAAGAAAAATATAGATTGTTATCGTTTTGAATCTTTGCAACCTAGTAAATTGGGATTCACAGCCCCATCCAATGTCAAAAGAAACCAATGTGACTAGGGGTGTAGCTAGGTTGGAATGAGTCCCAGTGCAGAAGATGAAAGGGGATCCCCTTTTCTCCCAACACCAGCCCACCCCCATGGCAGGGGACACAATTGTGCCAAAGAGCAGCATCCCACCACCACCCTGCCAGGCTTGAGGGTCCCAAGGCAGTACCACTGTGTGTCCTTATTATAGCTTTGCCTTTGTATCCTTTAATTACAGTGGGGTCAGGACTGGGCTCCTTATTCCTTACAACTTACTCCATCCCATATCAGGGTTGCTTTTTATTTCTCATGTAGCACTGGAAAATGCTAGACCTAGTTCCCTCATCCAAGCAGTCTCTTCAAACAGTGCTCCTACTGAACAGAATACAAAAGTGAGTCATTTAATTAAAAAAATTTAGACCCTTTTTAAAAACAAAGTCTGTCAGAGAATTTCCTGGCAAACTACAGAGTAGAATGATCGCGCTGCCATTGCAGGATGACAGCTTCACACCCAGAATGGTTTAATTATCAAAACTAACGCCTCTTTGCATTGCAAATTGAAAGTATTCGAACATAAGGTTGACACTTGCAATATTCATTTAAAAGACACGCCACAAGACGGTGACCTTGACATTTATTCTTGTAACTAATTAATTAAATGCCTGATCCTACTGCCCTTCCATTGAGTGGTGCTGTCCATAGCAAGCGGCTCCATTCAAATCATTAGAGCTACTTATAGACTGTCGTTTTGAATTCTCCAGACAAGAGTAGTCCCATTGGTGGGGACTGCGGGTTATGTATGAGCTGAGCACACAAAGGAGGAAATTCCTCTCTGAGCCCCAGAAGCCCTGTCCACCAGTGCCAAGGGAGTACTGACAGAGCTCCTCCCCGAGCAAGTGGAAGGAATTTAAAGAGGGGACCACAGCTTGGGCCAACACAACACTTCTTTTTGGTGGGTCTCCTGCTGCTTTTCCTTCAATGACACAGAACACCATGAAGCAGTGGTAGTGGTGTGGCCTACTCAGAGAAGCAACAGTCTGAGCAACTGAAAATCTGGGGATCAAGTTTCCCCTCATGGTTACTTGTGGCTGGAACCGCTACAGTCCAGAGTCCGTGTTGTCAGAGTGACAGCTGCATTAGGATACTTTTGCTACAACAGGGAGGGGTGACAGTATCTGGCCGTTCTGATTCTGGAATCAACACTGCATCCAATTTCTCTGCTTCAGATTGATACAAACCTGACCCTTAAGCTCTGAAGGCTGCAGCAACGTCATTGTTCAAGATACAGACCAGTTACAGAAATGGCTGGCCCCTGGTGCAGTGGAGGGTTGCCCCATCCTCCACCAGTGCCCTAACGTTGATTGGCTGGATCAAGTATTTGAGTTTGGGGCATCAAAGGATAGTCTGGAAGCAGTTAGCAGCAATTAGAAGCCAGAGCTGGAGTACACAGATGTGGTTGGGGAGCTATGAGTTGAGTCCTAGCAGCAGCAGCAGCAGCAACAGCAGAAGCAGCAGTGAAAACAAGTGAGCTATGCCAATAAAACTGGACTTCATTGCATCTTGACATGGCCTCTTGTTTCCGTTTTGCTTTCCCTCCATCCACACTACAAGATCTAGTTTGTGTGCACATAGATCCAAGACAGATTTGTCTCCCATTGCTAACAAACACCATAGCTACCCCCTTGTTGTTCTAGTTTCCATTGCCCTGTTGTGTATTAGTACACCTTCTCTCCTGCATATTCTTTTTTTGAAGGAGTGGGAGTTGTCATTTCACACACTCATAGATGTATTTGCTATGAGTAATGATGGTTATTATAGTTGTCAGGAGTCTTGTGATTTTGGGGGAGGTGAGTGGGGTTTATTAGGTAGTAGTAGAGGGTGGCCAGACTATACAGTTGGAAGCTAGTGGGTTAAACCGGAGGGGAGGAGGCATCTGAAGTCAGTATTTTCTATCCTCTGAGAGTGAAGTGGTGGTTAGTTGGTTGGGGGAGGGGTGCAAATAAATAGTGGATTAAAGTAGGTGGTGATCCCAAATAAAATAAATTTAAATGTAAGGACATAACAACTGGTCCATCTAGTTGTTTCATGTTGGAATATTTACATGGTCTTAGTCACCTGTGCAGTGGGGAGATGTACTTGATCTGGTGTCACAGAATGGAGATTTGGAATATAAGTTTAAAAAAAGAGGAAGAAATGCTTTCTACATTGGAAATAAAGTAACAATGTAATATTGGACAGGGAGGAGCATGTCATCCTAGTTTTAGTGATGCTCCCAACCTGCAAAGGAAGAGGATTGGGGCTGAAAGACCAAGGCAAAGTGTGGGTGCATGGAGTCTAAGTTGTAAGCAAGCACAGTATGTGAAACCATACAACAACTTCACTGCTTACAAGGCTGCAAGTTAAGGCAGGAGACTTAACATACAATTTCCCAATTAGTTAAAGTTTGCGTGATGTGAATCCACCTTAACTAGGTTTTTTTAAGCTGTAGGTTTTTTGTTTGTCTAATTTCTTTGAGTTTTTTAAAAATATGATCCAAACTCCTGAGAGTGATTTCAGGGAGTATAAAGATGGCACGATATTGCACTACATCTATGTTTCGGTTACATTATGTTTCAGAAAATATGACATTTTTCTGACAAATGTGACATGAGATGGACATGAAGACATTAATATATGCCATTTGGAAAACAAAAAAGAGTAGATAATGTGTAGTAGTGGACAACAAGTTATGTTTTATATACATATATATAAATGAGCTAGTTATCTCCCTCCCCCAGAAGGCTCCATGACCTGTACTTCAGTTAAGGACTCACTATTTGCATGCATTACAGAAACAGTTGCACTGCCAGGCTGGGGGAGGGAGGGGGGCTTGGTCGGCTGCCTGAAATGCTACTTCTGCAATCAATGCTGCTTGTGTCTGGCCCTGAACCTCATCTGCAACTCTGAGCCTGGGGGAGAGACACTGAAGCTGCCCGCCCCTGAGGAACTTCCCTAGCTCCTTCCCCGCACACCTCTGGCTCCTCTCACTCCCCATACACCTCCGCTGCAACTCTGAGCCTGGGGAAGAAGCACTGAAGCTGCCCACCCCTGCAGCACTTCCATGGCTCCTTCCCTGCACACCTGTGCCTCTTCTCACCCGCCCCCCCCCAACCTCTGCTGAAAACTCTGAGCCTGGGGGCAGAGATGCTGAAACCACCTGCTCCTGCAGCGCTTTCCCAGATCCCTTCCTGCCAGGGCCAGACTGAGGAATTTTGTACCCCTAAAACCTTCTCAGGCTTCTTCCACCAAGCTAAGACTGTGCCCTGCCCAGCAAGCATCATAGATATGCTGGCGGGGGGTGGGATCAGGTGGATATGCCTAGAGGTGAGTCTGGGTCTTGGGGTTGGGGTTGGTTTGACTATGACCTGGCTCAAAGTGTCAAAGACTCCTGAATCAGGCATCCATGTTCAGAACTGGGGAAATATTAAACTCTCCCCATCTGGATTGCATTGTGCGGGGAGGGAAGTCCAGCACCTTATCCACTACATCACACTGGCTCTCTGTTTAGAAGGAATCAAGTACATGTTCAGTGCTGAATGCCTTTTTCCTCCCAGGTGCCACTTTAAAAATTACTACAAGCTCCAAGTGCCACAGAGAAGTCAGGGCAAAGAAGGAGGGGCTGAAGGGGTGCTCTCAGCAAGAGGGTCCAGATCATGGATCTTTCCCCTGTCCTCGGGTGCCTGTCCTCATCCCTGCTCATCCCTTGAGCACAGTCTTTCAGTGCTTGGGGGCAGGAATTGGATCTGGGGGAAAATCCAGGAACTAGAAAGGGGCCAAATAAAAACTAGCCACAGGCTGCATTTGGTCTCCGGACCTGAGGTTTCCCACCTCTGCAAAAGACCCTCACAAAGTTTCCACAAAGAGGGTAACTACAGCATGAGCACGCACACACAACCATTAGAGCTATCAATGTTGAGATTCAGGTATACTGTACCTGACAACAGTTAGATAGCAGCTACATTTGATTGTAACCACCACCTAATGCAGATTGTGCTTCCCTCTCTGCTTGTGGCATCCTTCTGATGCTTCCTATTATTAGATCCATTCCCACTGAGACTGCACATGACTAAATTTATGCTCTGCAAATGGTCTCACTGATTTCAAGGCTCATGCCACCACAGGATGAGCTCCCCACTGGATCCCAAGTATCCTCCTCCCACCAGAGAAAGGATTCCAGGATCAGGGCCCGATGCACAGGACTGGACGTGAACCTTCAATATCCATCAGCAGCAAAATAAAAAATAAGAAGTACAGTGTTTTTCCTTCCCACTTGACAACAGCAGCATTACAGGGGATTTGAACCCAAGACCTCTTGTGTCTTAAGTAAAACTCTTACTTCTAGACCACCAAACACTATTATATGTGGCATTGGTTTCTTGTCCTCCAATAGGTAAGGAAGAGTGGGCGTGTGCAGGGGATTCAGCAGCTTGTGTGCCAGGGCACCAACAAAGCCATAGTCTGTACCAGCCAAGTAGACTGGATTTTTGGGGCATCACAATTGAACTTAGTATCATTATACACTTCACACGTACCAACGTTCATCATATGCATACTATCGAGGGTGTTCTCCCAAGCCCCATCAAACAGTCCTTTTCATTCTCACTTGATACAAGGACCTTTTAGTTTTTGCCCTTGACAGCAGTATACGGAGCATGCCAGAAATTGGATATTATCTGTGTTTGATCAATGGTGTTATTACAAGCCCTGCCATATAGCCTTTTTTCCTTCTTTCCCAACATTACCACGACAGGGGACTTACACCCAAGACCTCTTGCTTCCCTAAGCAAGGATTCTATCTCTACACCAACATGTCTTTGGTCTTTGCAGCACTCAGAGAAGCAAGATAGCCAAAAATGGTTTTGATCCATTGACCTCAGGTTTATTGGGCCTGGCACAATGCTGCTCCACACATGCAGAGGTTGCTTGGACTGGATGTGAACTTTCAATGGGCAGCAGCAAAAAAAGAAAGAAAGAAATTCTAAAAGGTACAGTATTTTTCTCTCCCACTCAATAACAGCAATATTTCAGAGGATTTGAACCCAGGACCTTTTGCTTCCTAAGCAAAAGTCTTACTTTTAGATCACCAAGCTCTATTACATGTTGTGTTGGTTTTTGGTCCTCAAATCAAATAGGTAAGGAAGAGTGCATGACATAAGTATAAGGTTGAAGCATACAGACAGTACTTTAAAATTATAATTAAACATCTTATACCTATCCATTGCACAATCTGTGAACAGTGGCATGTACTTTGAGCATTTCCCAACTCTCTATGTAAACCAAATTCACTATTCATGGCAAAATCAATGAAAAAACCCTGTCAACAGTGGGTTGCAACCCAGAGGAAGTTGGCCCTGGGACTCCCATTGAACTCTATGGACCTCTCAATAAAGAAAGTTAGCTCTGTCTTAACTATGGAGTCACAATAGTGGCTCCATAATTTGTGTAATTTTTTTGTGTTCTCTAGCACAGACCCTTAAGATGCCAACAGCTTTTATTTAGGCAAAAAATTAAGGATTTAGTGTATCCAGGGACAATTTAAAAGCCCTTTCAGATGTATATGAAATATGGGCTGTTTTGTTCAATGCACATATTTCATGCACGTCTGAAACCCTCTGTGCACTCTATTCCTGGCCAGTGCAGTTTACAAATTAGCGCACTGCTGGGTAAGGCAAACCTACCTGTACAAGAGCAGCTGTGAATCTGACCACTCCAGTTGAATGTTGGAAGACTCGTTAGTGTGCACAGTTTGAGAATGCACTTCCAGCCATTTGTCTGCTGACTGGGAAAAGCAGTGACAGGAATCAGGGAAAGGCAGGGGAGGAGAGCTTCGGGGAGAAGAGGCAAGGGAGGGAAGCTTTAAACAGTGCGGTAAAAGAACATGGGAACAGATTAGCATGCACTTAAAGTTGTGCGTGCTTGACATATACAGCACACAAATTGGCAGTGTGAATGCGAACCGGTTTTAGATTATGCGCTTCAAAGAGAATGCATTTTTTTATCTGCTCAAATTGTGCATATCTGAAAGAGCTCTAAATAATTATGCTCAATTCTTGACTATGTGGGGGAGGGGGGGGCAGCATTTTAAAATTTACCATTATCTCTAATCTCCCTCAGATCACTTACTTTGGAATTTTTTACAGGCATTACTTTGCAATGGGCTAAGAGAATTTCCCACCCCATAGGTCAGAACCTCAAATGTGGAAGGAGTCACTATATCACCTGATATTTGACATACTTGCTTGTAAAATATTGTCCTGTCTCAAACCTTTCCTTATTCTGGAAGATTATTGAATGGGTGGAGGCCCAACAACTCCAGGTTCAGATTCCTGGATCCATTTCAGTCAGTTGTTTGTCCTGGGTATGGCACTGAGTTGAGCTTGTGGCTTTGGTCAATGACCTGCACTTTGAGATGGACAAGGGGAATTCTACCTTATTGATCTTTCTGCAGTCTTTGATACAGTTGATCATGAGGTGCTGTTGACTAGGGATGTGCAAACAG
>QEPC01014434.1:56462-69112 GCA_003113815.1 Sphenodon punctatus | reverse complement strand
ACCTGGGCAGGCGGGCAGGGATGTAGGCAGCATGGCATGAGCAGAAGGCCAGGAAGACTGAGGCAGGTTTCAAGCTTTGCAACCTGGGTGAACAGGCGGGCAGGCAGCATGGTATAAGAGGCAGTAGGGAAGGCAGACTGGGACCTTGGCACCAAGTTGGCAGAGCACTAAGATTGGCTGGCAAAGACTGTGCAGTGCACGAGAGAGCCAGTCAGATACTAGATAGACATATGATATCATCTAGCCACTAGCCAGAGGACAGCTTGCAGGCTTACAGTTTCCCAATGCCACACTGCAGCATGCAGTCAGTCAACAAAGGCGGTGTCGGAGGACAATGCTGGCCCCTGCTGGGATTCTTTGTCCCCTGAATCACCTGCTGCTGCAGATGTCAAAGTCACCACAGCCTCTTCTACTGCCAGGAGGTGATGCCCACCCCCTTGCCCTTAGTGCTGGGAGAGCGAGACCCAAAATCACCAACAGGCATTCTCATCTTGGGGTGTGGGGATGTGCTTGGGCTGCTGCTTCTTCCCACTGCTGGCACTCTGATGTCACGGCCCCTGCCACGTGCCTCATTGGCTGCCTTACAGGCAGCAGAGCGGCCTCGGCCTCTCATCACTACCTTCTCCATTTATACAATCCACACACAAGTATATTAAATATATATATATATATATATTTATTTTATTTTTTTACAATTTTTATCAAATATTATATATCTATATCTATACTACACTAAATTTAACTGCTATTTAACTATCTAATAACTATTATAAAAGCTATGGAACTAAATAATGGAATATAAAAAACACACTCTAAAACTAGATCACCATATCTCTATAAACTAAATTAACTTAACTGTAATACTACTAGCTAACTATAATCCTACCTAACAACTACTATAATATCTCTCTCTCTCTCTCTCTCTTTCTCTCTCTCTCTCTCTATATATATATATATACACACAATATTACACAGGGATGGCATGGGGGGGAACACAGACAGCTCAAAACAACACAGGGAGGGGTACAGAAACTGAAATAAAACCTAAATCAATCTAATCCTACACTAATAAATCAAAAACCAAGGGAAGGGAATGAGGGATGGAATATGGATGGAGAGGGAGAGGGAAAGGAATGGATTCAATGGAGGGTAGGGAGATAGAACACAGGGAGGTGTAAAAAATAAAAATAACTGCTAAATCTATCTAATATAATCTAACTAAATATAATAGGGAGGTAAATCTATTGGATGGGTGAAATGGGAGGAGGATTGGGAATGGATGAGGAAAGAAAACTGCTGGGAGTCAGGGAGCCTTCTGAAAACGCCTGCTGACAGTACCAGTGGCTAGCTCAGAAGGTGTTGGAAGGGGGGCAAGGCAAAGAGTTTTGTTACTTGCTGCTCCTGCCTTATCGCAAGGCCCGATTGGCTCTGTGCAGCCTAGCCCCTGGCCAATCGCAGACTGTAAAGCCAGTCTTCAATCAAAAAAGAAAGGTGATTGGGCAGGCTGGCTGCTACTCCAAGCCTCTCCACCCCCCTGGTACCAGAAGGCTGCTCCTCAGCTGCCTCCCCCTCCCTGTGCCTTAAGTCATGTTTTTCCCGCCTGAACTCAACCGAACATGGCCAAACACGAATGAACTGTTCGGTAGGTTTGTAGTTCGGTTCGAGTTCAGTTCAAGTTCGGTGGGTTCAGGTTCGGTTTGGAAGTTCGGTTCAGTCGTCCCAACAGATCGAGTTCGATCCGAACTCCGAACCTCCTAACCGCATTCGCACATCCCTAGTGTTGACGTGACTGCAGAACCTGCCTGGGGTGTATAGGACTGCACTTGAGTAGTTCTGCCCCTTCCTGTCGAGGAGGTCCCAGCGGGTGATGATTGGCAGCTGCTCATCATTCCCTCATGACCTCCCCTGCGGTGTCCCGCGGGTTCCATTCTGTGTCCCCTCTTGTTCAATGTGTATCTGAGGCAGCTGGGCAAGGTCATTCAGAGATTTGGGGTGAGGTGTCATCAATATGCTGATGACACCCAGCTCTACCTCTCTCTTTCTTCAGACCCAGTTCCTGCAGTCTCAGTGCTTACCCATTACCTGGCTGCTGTTGGGGACTGGATGAGGGTGAGCCAATTGAAGCTGAATCCTGAGAAGACTGAAGTTATGATGGTTGGCCAGTGTTGTGACCTGGAGGTGATTGGAACTACTGTTATTGTTGGGGTCTCTCCCCCTCTGGTCAATCAGGTTTGAAGCCTTGGAGTGCTTCTGGACCCCTTGCTGCACCTGGATTTTCAGGTTGCGGTATAGGCCAGGAGCACTTTTTGCCAACTCCATCTGGTGAGGAGACTGCAACCTTTTCTTTCTGATTTTGATCTGGCTCCATGATTTGAGCATTTAATAGGTTGCTTTCAGTTTCCCCATTTATTTTGTTGACTAGGTACACTGAGTATAGTGATTGGGGTTGGGGCTTTGTGATTGTATTCTGTTGGCAAATGTTACCAATTTACTTATGATGTCCTTAAGATCAAGGAAGATAAGGTTCATTCCTCACTCTGAACTTGTCCTAGAGAAGTCTTTCTATACTACCCGTGTTCCCTCTGGTGTCCAGTTACAGGATAATATGCCTGCTTCACAAAGGAAAATGAGATTATTTTATGCAGGTTTCCCTTGTTACCGGAGAGTTCCCCTGTTAATTCTACCCCCCTTCTTTGGGTCACCAGGGTTTGTCTCATTCTCCCTCCCTTTTGGGGGATCACTGCAATTATGATACAGCAGTGGGGAAGGGAGGTTTACTCTCATCTGGTTCGGGGGTGGGTAGGATCTAATTGTGTATCATCTGGTGGCAATGAGGATGGGTTTTGTCCTTCTTTTGCATCAAATCATTTATTGGGTGAGCTTTTTGTATAAAGGAATCCCTTATGAAATTTTAAATCCTTCTATTTCAATGATTTTTATTTCAGGTTTGAATAAATAAATTCTAGGGGGTTTATGGTATGAGTTTGATCAGTGGATGAGAAATCAGCAGTTACAACGCAGCAGGAATTATGGAGTTCTTACAAAGGAAATTGGTACCCAGACAATCCCTTTGACCTCTGATGTTGCCATTATGTTTCTTGAATCTATGTCAGCTGTTTCCTGGTTGATGTTTGACGATGGTATTCCTTCTATTTTAGATGGTGATGGTGATAGCTTTATGTCACCTGGTCCTACAGGGAAGAATAATGTTGCAACTGTCTGGCAGATTTCTCTGGGTAGATTTCTCTGGCAGCCTCGTCTCCAGTTCCCTTTAAAGTAGAGGGTGGGATTACTGAAACATCCCATTCCTTGGGTAGGGGTCAATGTGAAGTGGCTGGCAATTTTTCATTTAAAAACAATTTTTTTTGCTCTAATAAGTCTTATGGGGTTAGGCCAGAGTAAAAAAGGCATAAGTGGGTCCTGGCTTTGAATTTAAGTCTATTCCTGAAGAGAAGTTATTTACTTAATTCCATCTCAGATAGGGATATGTTCGAATTCTTCTCTCTTAAGGTAGGTTTCTCCCTGCCTGATGGGGCCATTAAAGCTATAAGGCAAATCCTTCTTCGGGAGTCTTGTGAGAGATATGAGGTAAAATTTGTCAACTGGAATCTTACATGGCATGTATCGAATCATAGACATCGTGTGAAACATCATGGGGTGCATATTGATGAGGTGGAAAACACGTTGACTAGAGCTATCCTCGCGTCAGCTTCTAGGCAGTCAAAGTTACCCAGTTTAGGGGCTTGTGCTACGGCTCCCTTGGAGTCTTTGGTTTTTCCTGGCTTACAGTTAGCAACTGGCATGGGTTCTTCTGTCAGTCCATTAGATAATCCATTTGGTGTGTCCTGACTGGAGGCCAACAGGAGAAGGGGTGATCTATGGATGACCTGCCTTTCTTGGAATATTGCTGGCTTGAAGGTGAAACTAGGACATTTAGATTTATGGATTTTGTTAATGGGATGGAAGTTGTATTCCTTCAGGAAACATGGTGTGTGGATCCCATTTTTATCAAAAAAAAATTGTGTTTTAATTTACCTGGTGTGCTACCTGAGGCTCGTGGTCATGTCCAAGGAGGATTACTTACCCTGGTGGCAATCAATGCAAATTATTCTGAGTTATTAGACTCATTAAAACATTTTTGCTTGGCTTTTAGATTTGTTGTGTCTTTGGGAGAGTTTTAGATTTTAGTTAATTCCCCCTGTTTCTGCTAAATGGGGTAATCTCAATATTTGGGAGTGGTGGTAGGACTGAGCCAGCAGTGCGAGTGGAGGCGGCAGCAGCTGAGCGCAAGGGGACACCTGACCCAGAGCCAGAGTGAGGCTACAGCAGGGCTATTTAAACTCTAAGCCCACCAGAGGCGAGCGTGGTAGGACTGAGATGGCGGTGCGAGTGGAGGCGGCAGCAGCTGAGCGCAAGGGGACACCTGACCCAGAGCCAGAGCAAGGCTACAGCAGGACTATTTAAACTCTAAGCCCGCCAGAGGTGAGCGTGGTAGGACTGAGCCGGCGGTGCGAGTGGAGGCGGCAGCAGCTGAGCGCAAGGGGACACCTGACCCAGAGCCAGAGCGAGGCTACAGCAGGGCTATTTAAACCCCAAGCCTGCCAGAGGCAGTGCCGGCGGTGCGTGCCAGGGCAGCACGCCTAAGGGCTGCACGCACAAGGGCGCGCCCTTGTGCGCATGGCCTTAGGCGCCGGTAGGTGCTGGGGTGCAGTATTATTTTGTTTTATTGACTATGGCAACAAATCCTAAAAATGGGCAGGGAGGACAAAAAGTTGGGACCCCCCCCCTATGAAACAAAGGAAATTGGATGCTTTCCTCTGACCCCCGGAGGCACTGAGAGACTTGGTAGGTCCTCCTCCCCCAGGTAAATGAGTTTTTTTTCCCCAAAACAAGTTTGCCCCTTTATCTTTGGACTCCCCGGATGTTGAAGAGAGTTTGCCTGTGGCGGCTGGTGGAGGCTCTCGGAAAAGATAATTAACAGAGAGTGAGGAAGCCTGCTCTCTGTCTTCAGGGGAGGGGAGTTCTGAAGAGCCTGGACTCTCCACTGGGCCCATTCAAGGGGAAAATTCAGGATGAATCCAGACTTTAGCTGACCAGACCCTTTTGATAGGGAAAACACTTCAGCATATTTTTGCTCAGCTGTGTGTATTAACTTGAATTGTGGAAGAGAATAATAAGGGCACGAGTGTGGGAACTGGGAATGTGAGGGGAAGGGAGACCCTCGGGTCTGAGGGGGGAGATATGCAACTGTTACCCCAGTTTAAAACTAGTAGTCGAGACCCGAAGGCTATAGGCATGGTTAAAAGCAATTGTAGAGGGACGGATGTCCCCCCACTGGAAACTGTGGAGGGACAAAGGTTTGTTTGGTGCTCTTCGGCATTGGTAGTATCTGTCCAACCACTCCCCTTGGGCTTTTTGCCCAAATGGGTGTCGCTTTTTTTAATAGCGCATCACCTTCTATCACTCCTTTTAGTCCCTTGTCATCCGCAGGAGATAAAAGGCATTAGAATTCTACGGAAGGAGAAATTTTTGTTTAAGGCTGTTATCTCCTTTAGAAGAAGTTTTTGGGTGGATTGCCTTTTAAAGGCGGGATATGTTTTTGGGGAAAATGCAATTTCCGTAGCAAAGGTTTTTATTAATACCAATTTTCAGGCATTGGTGGATAGAGTCCCTACAGGGGAAACTGGGGACACTCTTTTGCGGAACGTTGCTTCTGTAAACTCGGCAAAAGATTGTGTGGAGCCTATAGATGTGCGGGATCTACCTCCGGGAACACCTGTAAAGGGGGTTTGGAGGGGCAGACAGGTGAGGGGGGATGATGAGCTATTGGAGATGAGTCGGAGCATGGAAATGGAGGTAGGACACATGGAGGAGTTAGCAGTTTATGGAGTAGATGAGGAGTAGATTGTAAAAAATGGGGGGGAGGTAAATGACCCCAGGATGGAAATCGAGAGGGACAGGCGAGTAGGTTTGGGCAAAAATGGAGGGAATAGCAGTGGGATTGGCCTGGTGGTGGAGTCTGGAAGCGACAATCCATTGGAAGTTGGAATTCAGGTTAGATCCCATGGGATAGACCAGGGGGGTGAAGGGATATTGATAGATGGGAATCAAGACCCGGGTTTTGTGTATGATATTAACCCTGGTACTAGCTGTCCAGTTTTGACCACCACCAACTGGACAAGCTGCAGGGTTTTGGAGGAGCATGAGCTGGGTAAGAGCGAAGGGGGGGGGGTCTCCCACCTATCTCAATAAGTGTGTAGGGAGGGGAGGTTTGGTAAGTTCTGAGCCTCAGGAAAGATATAGGGGCTTGGTGGAAGGTTGTGGGATGGGTACGTTCATACCAGATGAAATAACTATTTCCTGCGAATTGAAGGATCAGGGGAGGGGGGATAGTAATGATGGAGGGGAGAGGAATGAGGGGGATTCCCGGAGGCAGGAAGTAGAGGTTTCGAATTTGGCCTTGGCCCACCTAGGTTGTACCAGTTGGGGAAAGGATGGTGGGGGAAGCTTAGGAGAAGGGGGGGAAAGCAAATACAGATTGACAACAAAGGGATGACAGGGGTGGGCATTGGAAGGCTCTCTCCTGGAATATCTCTGAGTGGAAGACTAGGATAGTTGAGCCAGGCTTCCTTTAATATCTACGCACCTTTGAGATTATTCTTTTACAAGAGACTTGGTTAATGGGGGATCTCTCCTTCCCAGGATACCAGGTGATAGGACACCCAGCTTGCAAAGTTTTTGCCAAAGTTAGACCCTGAGCGGGTTTAGTCTGTATGGTAAGAGCTGACTTAAGGGCACATGTGGTCCCATTAGTAGGTGATTCCCCATATGTTTGTGGGTGTTTACTGAGGTCAGAGGTTTTTTCTGTATTGGTAGCTACAGTGTATATTCCACCGGAAAACGGAAAAAGGGGATCTGGGGGGAGGTAATATCTTTCCTGCAGGGGATCAAGAAACAGTTCCAAGAAGCTGGTCTCCTTCTAGCAGGGGACTTTAATGCGAGAATGGGGGTATGTGACAGCGACTTATTCAACTTTGGGGCATTTTGGCAGGAGGAACCCCCGGCTATGCTACTGGAAAGGTTCTCAAAGGATGAGGGCCTAAATAGACACGGGGTCCTCCTGTCTAAGATGTTAGCTGAGTTTGATTTGTATTTATTAAATGGTAGGGGGTGGGAGGATTACCCTGGTGAGTATACATTTATTTCAAAGCAGGGGAGTAGTCTTATCGACTACTTTATGGCTTCTTGGGATGTCATCACACTGGTGTCAAGATTCCAGGTGGGTGCGTGGCCTTCAGATGATCATATGCCACTTGCTTTGGTCTTAAATGTGGGGGTATTCCTGGCTGTCACGCCCTGGCAGGAGTGCCGGGACTGTGGCCCAGTGAGGAGGAAATGGGACGAGGATTTGGGATGAACTATGAAGTTAGTCCTGAATTCTGAAAAAGGGGATGACTTCAGAGGTTTACTGACCCAACCCTCGACCCTAGTATCAATTGGGGATTATCTCCAGGAAATTGTGAAGTGGCTGAACCCTTTGTTGGTAATTACCCCTTTGAGAAAGGAGGGCCCTAAACAGGGAGGGGGAAATTTGTTAGCATGGTTTGATGGTGAGTGCCGTCGGGCCAGGGCGAATCTCCGGAAAACTTATAGATCATATAGGAAGAGTACTTCGGACTTGGTAAGGCTAGAGTTGGTGGAAAAGAGGGGTTCCTACAGGAACCTCCTTAAAGCTAAAAGGATGGCATATTATAGGCAGAGGTGGGTACAAATTGAGACAGCTGCTAGGGATTTAAATTCTCAGAGATTTTGGCAACTGATTAGGGGATGCGGGAAAGGGCATAGTGAGGGTGGTATGAAAGTCCCCTCGGAGCAGTGGGAGAGACATTTTGCTTTACTCTTTTCCCCTCCCATGGTGATTGAACCGGTATCAGACTTACTACCGAGCGCGGAGGAATGGCCGCCGGTTACTCAGGATGATATTAAGGAAGTGATTGCTTCATTAAATGTCAGGAAGGCCCCAGGGGGGGACTTTTTACCAGCAGAACTGTTGAAGGATAATATAGATTGGTGGGCCCCAGTGTTGGCAGTATTATTCACTGCAGTTAACAGCCAGGGGAAGGTACCATCGGATTGGACCTCGGCAATAGTGGTCCCAATCTTGAAGAAGGGGGCGGCGGATGATCCAAATAATTTTAGGCCTATTAGTCTCCTTAGCATACTGAGCAAGCTCTATGCGAAGTTTTTGCTGGGAAAGCTAAAGAAATGGATAAGGGATAGAGAGATCTTGACACCTGAACAAATTGGTTTTTGTGAAGGTTGTTTGACCATTGATCATTGCTTTCTGCTCACCCACCTGATCCAAAGATACGCTCACCTAGGTAAGGGGCTTTTTGCCACAATTGTGGATCTGCGTGCAGCCTTCAATTTAGTCCCTACGGAGCGTCTATGGAGAAAATTACAGGATTTGGAAATAGATAGGCGATTGTTACATTTGATTAGACAACTGTACACGGACACGTCTATGAGGGTCAGGCTTAACCAGCAGGGGGCCCTATCAAATAAAATCCAGACGTGGAGAGGGGTTAAGCAGGGGTGTGTATTGACGCCTACCCTGTTTAACCTCTATGTATACGATCTGACTCGGGTGCTCTCAATTGAAAGGTGTCATCCCCCGAGTGTGTGGAATACCCATGTGGCTTGTCTTCTCTATGCGGACGATACCGTCCTTTTGTCCTGTACCCAGGTGGGATTACGGCGTGCTTTGGAGGCATTTGGGAAGTATTGCCAGAAGAATTTGGTAGAGATAAATTATGGCAAGACTAAAGTAATGGTGTTCTCCAGTAAGTTCAAAAAACAAAGATGGTTTATTGATACCAAGGAGGTGGAGCAGGTAAAGGTGTATAAATACCTGGGCCTTCTTTATCATCATACAGGCACTTGGCCTGTCCAGGCCCTTAGTGCCTGTTCTCGGGCGAGACAGCTGGCGAAGTCCCTGTTGGCCTTTTTCGGTTCGCATGGGGGGAATCTGGTCAATCCAGCTTTGAAAGTTTTTCTAATAAAATGTACCCCCCAGTTGCTATATGGGGCTTTGCTCTGGGCTTTAGATAAAGTTAAGTTTCTGGAGCGTGTTCAGGCAGGTTTTGTTCACTCTTTATTACTAGCCCCTCCTGGAGTGAGTAGTTCGGTGCTGTATGCGGAGTGTGGTATAATCCCGCTGGAAGAACGGATTTGGAAGGGTACTCTAAGCTACTGGCTCAGGTTATATTTTGGGTCAGTAGCTCCACTAACAAGATTGATTTTTAAGGACACGTCTCTGAATTATTGGGTTCGGCGTGTGGAGGGGAAGCTGAATTTATTGGGGTTTTCACGGGAGGCTATAGCCCCGTTGGGTTATAAAGCCGCAAGGGCTGTGGTTCTCCAGAGACTGGCAGATGTGGGTAGGCAGGAAAGATGGGCAGTTATAAGTGCCAGTTCTGCCTATGGTCCACAGAAGGATCTGCTAAGAGAAACCGGCCAGTTAAGGATCTATTTGGATTGTGGGTTACCGACACTCAAGAGGAGGCTCCTTTTGTTGGCCAGGGTTAACTATTTCCCCTCTGCTCTTACACTGGGGAGGTATGGTGGAATCCCTTTGGCTGAATGGCTGTGCTCCTGCCCCTTGAACCTGATTGAGTCATTGTCTCATATTTGTCTGTATTGCCCATTTTATAAGGATTTACGTCAAAAATTAATAATGCCTCTCCTGAGGGAAATGGTGGGGTGCCCGGGTGAGTCTACAATGATGAAGCTATTGCAAGACCCATGTAAAGAAACCATTGAAAAGAATGCTCCATTTTTATTTGGTGTTTATATTATTAAGGAGAAGCAGGGGAGTAGGTTGGGGGACTGCTAGTCTGAATTAATTTGATGATTTTATTATGATTTTGCTTCTGTAAATGAGGAGGACTTGGGTCTTATTTGATTCTGTTTTGTTTTTATCTATGTATTTTGTTGATTTTATTGTGTATGTTGTTATCTCTTTATTTTGTTATGGCCAAAATGGCTAAACAAATAAACTTATTATTATATTTGGGAGTGTTTTCAGTCTTTATTGGAAAGACTGAAATGTGATTTCCCATTTGATAGATTGCTTATTGCCAGTGATTTTAACACCAGAATTGGTGCTTTGCTGTGGGATGAGGAAGGTGAAATATTAAACATGATATGGGGGGTCCCCCTACCTAGATATGATTATGCTAACTTCAATAAATTTGTTCAGTCACTCCTACATTTGATGATGATGCTAAATATCAGGTCAGTCAATGGCTCGATCCCGAGTGATGCTTCAGGGACAGTTACATTTGTTTCAGCATCAGGTTCTAGCACCATTGATTATTTTTTGCTTGAGCCATATTAATGGCCTATGGTCATGGATCTTGCAGTTATCTATAGATCTGAAAGTAACAATATGCCCCTTCTTCTTACACTTAATTTTAGTCTTACTGGCAAGTTTGTGATCCCTCTTCCCAATAGGAATAATTCTTGTGCTTCTTTGGCCCCTCCCACTAGCTTTTCAGAAATAAGCAATAAAAGACTTAAGTTGGATAGTAGTGTAACTTGTTAGCAGTAAACTTTCGGATGTTGAGTTGTTACATTTGTGAAGCTCTATTACTTTTTCCTTTCCCTCGTTGTTTTAAATTTTTGTGAACAGATTTTAGTTCTCCTAAAACCGTGTCTGTTTTGAGAGGTTAGACCTTCTTATAATTCTAGACGGATGTGTTATAACACTCCCTGGTTGATAAGGAATGTTATATAATGAAAAGTAGCTTTAACCAAAGAGGTAAGAATATGAAGTGCTCTAATTTGGAGTCTGTCATTGACTTCCAATGCCTTAGGAGAGATTATAAATGTCTTTTTGGCTGGGAAGAAAAGACTATCAGGATCAGTTATGGGAGCAGCCCAGCTTTGCAATTAGAGAGAAGGATAGCAAAAAGTTTTGGACTTTAGTATCCAAAGGCACTTGTAATTTTGCCCATAACATTGAAGCCAATATTCCACCCTCTGTTTAGGCTGAGTATTTTTCCAATCAGTTTGTTTGTTTGGATGACTTTTTTAGTATGTCTTGTTTTGTCGATTCAGCCAAGGCTGTTTTCAGGGCCTATTATTATATTACTGGATTGCAGGTGTCTTCTTTAGTTTCCCAGATTAAAAAGAACAAGAAGATCCCCGGCCTTGACGGCATTCTGGCCAAAGTTTTTCAGATGAACGTGGACTGGTGGACACCAAGTTTGACTACGTGGTTCAATAGCATTATTTATACATTGCAGATCCCTAGTTCATGGAAGGGGAACATTATTGTCCCAATTTATACAAGAGGAGCTAAGGATCTGCCTAGTTCATATAAGCCTATTATTAATATGTGTTGTTTGTATGTGTTTTGTTTTGTTCTTTTTGGCAATGGCCTCTGGCTACGTCTAATAAATATTTATTTATTTATTTATTTATTTATTTATAAGCCTATTGATCTTATTAATATCTCGACTAAGTTGTTTTGTAGGCATCTTCTTAATAATTTAAATACTTGGGTTGTGGATCAAAATATTCAGAAAGAACAGGCTGGTTTTAGATCTGGTCGCTCTACCCTTGACCATGTTTTTACTTTCCAATACTTGGCTCATAAATATGTGTGAGTAAAAAAACTCTATTAGTTGCTGCCTTTGTTGATCTTTCAGCTGCCTTTGACTCTTTGGATAGGAGTTTGCTTTGGGGCAAATTGACTAGGTTAGGAATTGATCCGCCTCTTTTGACTTTGATTGTGGCTTATTATGAGGGGACTTGGGCACTGGTTCACTATGGGCTACAGGGTGAATTAACGGATACATTTCCTGTGGAGAAAGGTGTAAGGCAGGGATGTATTTTGGCACCAGTGTTATTCAATTTGTATGTAAATGACATTATTTGTGACCTGGTACCCCCGATTTCCACTAGGGATGGGTGAACACATCGCGGTTCAGGTTCGGCCATTCAGTTCGGCTGCGATCAGTTCGGCTGTTCAGTTCGGCCGTTCGGTTCATTCGCCGGGTTCGGTCATTCGGTTTGGCCGTTCGGTTTGGGTTCGGCTGTTCGGGAAAAAGGTTTCATGAAAGCATGTGAAGCCATAATCGCGCCAGAAACCGGAAATTCAAGTGTGTGCGGAGCTGTGTGGCGAGTGAGTGTGTGTGTTTGGCTAGGTGGCGGTTCAGTTTGTGTGTTTTGGCTGTGTTTGGGTTCGGTTTGGCTGTGTTGTGGTTGTGGTTGGTGAGGATTGGTGTGTGTTGTGGGTGACTGTTTTGGCTGTGTGTGATTGTTTTAAAAAAATGAAGTGCTTATTCAGTGGCTGGGGACCAACTTGCCGCTTGAGGAAGAGGAAGAGGAAGGGGTCGCTAGCAGAGACCCTACTACACCTCCAGTGATGGTGTCCAGCTCCTCGGCTGAGGAGCAAGCGGCAGGCTCAGGAGGTGCTTCCAGGTTTGTAAACTTTTTTTTTACTTTGAGAACAAGAAAGGCTCTGTCCATTAAAGCGAGCTCAATGGCATGCGGGTGGGTGCGTGGATGGTGGGCATCAGTCAGGCACAAAGAGTGGGCATCACTGGGTAGCAGAAGATATCTTCCACAGAGAGAGAGGGTAC
>QEPC01014434.1:19784-35646 GCA_003113815.1 Sphenodon punctatus | reverse complement strand
GGATAGAGCCTTTTTTGTCCTCAAAGCAAAAAAAAAGTTTACAAACCTGGCAGCACCTCCTGTGCCCGCCGCTTGCTCCTCATTCGAGGAGCCAGCCACCACCACCAAAGGTCCAGGGGCATCAACCTCTACTACTACTCCTCTTCCTCCTCCTCGAGCACCACGTTGGCCCCCAGCCATGGCATCAGCACAACAGCCTTCATTTTTTTTTAAAACACGCAGCCAAAACACGCAACCAAAACACACAGTCACTCACCCACCACACACCAACACTCACCAACCAGCCAAACAACACAGCCAAACAAAACACAAACAGCCAAAACACACGAACCTAACAGCCACCCAGCCAAACACACACTCTCTCGTCACACAGCTCCGCATGCCCTCGAATTTCCGGTTTCCAGCGCAATCACGTGCTCTCGCGATACTTTTACTGAATGCCCAAACCGAACACGACCGAACCGAATGACCAAACCCAAACACAGAAAACGACCCGAGCGCACTAACCGAACTGAGCCAAACCGAACGGCTGAACCCAAACCGCAACCTGTTCGCACATCCCTAATGCCTTGCAGTAATTTTGTCCCTAAGCACTGTTGTTTAGCTCATTTTCTGTCTGAAGATCTTGTGATTATAGACTATTCTTTTTGTTCCCATGTGAGCAGTCTCTTGACTGCAATGCTAGCAAGGGTATCTCTCTCTTTTTTGAAGAAAACAAAGAAAGACAAAGAATTTTAACTGCAAATGCTAGCTGCTCCTACCCTAGCAGCTCACCCCAGGATAGGAGTGTGAAACTAGCCTCTTTGCTCCTCATTCTGGAAATCCAACAAATACTGATTTTACTGAATTCAGCAGATTCCTCTGACTTTGAACAAAGTGAATAGGAAGCACTATTTGCTTCTTGCTTCATTTAACAAACTGAATATTCATCTGGCTATTTGGTACTTTGTTAATGTCAGTAGCACTATTTAGTGCTAAATAGGGCTACCATTCCATAAATTACTGAAATAACAAAACAAAAAGTTAAAAACATGAATGAAACAACTAAAACAAAATTAAATATCGAACTATCAAACATGCAAATTTTACTTCTATGGTGCAAATAATTCAGATACTGTGGCTGAATGTTTAAATTACATTTGTGAATAATCAATGGAAAATGAATTTCACCCCTAGTTTTCATCCCATGATCAGGTATAGTGTTGAAATGGGCCAGGTTTATTATTTGTGGGTATTATTCACATTTTCAGGTAGCCCTTGGATTACCAGAATAATGTCCATGACCTAAATGAGTACTTGCATATCCATTTTGGGGAGGTTAATCCATTTCATGTTTTCAGGGGAAGGTTTTTTTTTTTCATTTCAGTTATTTTGGTCATTTTGGTATTTTGGTTACATTTTTGGCAATTGCACATACACAATAGTGATATTGCCAATATGACATTATCCAAATGCAAAAATACCAAATTAATCAAACTGGGGCGGGGGGTGTCACCCCAAAATAACTTAACTGCCACTTTTGATTCAGGTGGGGCATATTTGCTACTACTACTACTCTTGATTATTTTTATAGCGCTACTAATCGTACACAGTGCTGTACAGATACATAAAGCATAAAGACATAAAATATTTGATGGGTTTACCCATTTTGAGGGTACGCATTTCAGTTCTAATCATGTGCTTTCCCTGGAGCAGCTGCCGTCCATGCTGGCATCTGGAATGCATGGAATACAGCCAAAAGAGACATGATTTTGTCCTTCCCCATCCCTCCTAATGCGGGGTCAGCTGCTACTGTGGAAGCAGCCTTTGATTTCCCCATTTCTAATAGACCTTTTAGGTTACAAGAGAGTCAATCTATCTGTGTAACTGGTGATAAATCTACTCTCTCGTAGTAAACACGAAGATGTCACCTCTGTAGGGATACTCTCAGTAGTACCAATGTGGCTAGATACTAGAACATTAAGCAACTTAAGTGGAATGGGAAGAGATGCTATAGGACAGCCAAACTAGCCAGATTGAGATGGCTAAAGCAGGGTTTAGCCTATTGTGTTTGTAGGAAATGTCCAGCTACAAAAGAAATAACTACAAATTAATTAGCTTTAAATTAGGTCTGAAAGACCATCTCATCCCTCATGTCCCACAGCAGCCTCTGACATCTCCTGGAATCACCCTCTTGCACATTAGGGTGGCCAGATATGCATATTTTAGAGGACTCTTATGAGAAATACAGGATGCAGGGATGCATTAGAGTCAATGCAGCCCTGCAACCTGCATTTCTCATAAGTGTCCTCTAAAATGTGCATATCTGGCCACCCTATTGCACATCCCATCAGCCTGTCCAATTCGCACAGCAAGGAAGGTGTACTCGGTGGCTGCCCTGCAGTTATGGAACTCCCTTCCCCTGAAGATTTGTCTGAACCGGAGCCTGCTCATCTTCTGGAGGCTGCAATAAGGAAGTTAAATAAATAACAAAATGGAAATTGGAGTCAAATGCACCACTACTGATAATTATGGATCAATATTAAGGGGAGGGGGGGAAACTGAACAGGGATGCACAGCACATTTTTCAAGGGCACATGATATTAGCATCATCGACTTTTTGGACCGTTTTCAAGAGGATGTAGGGAAACTGGATAATGTAGAATAGAAGTACAAATGCCACAGGTCAGATAGTAGTTGGAGGCAGAGGTACTTAAAGGATATGCTCATGATGAGAGCAGGAAGGGGAGGGTCTAGATCATTCTCTGCCAGGGATCCATCTCCTATTCTTGGTGCATGCCCACATCTCCATTTCTTTCACTTGTTGTCAAGTATAGAGATTGGATCCATAGGCCAGATCCAGGAACTGGAAAGGGACCAAAAGAATATAGCTGCAGTCTGGATTTGGCCCACAGGCCAAAGGTTCCTGACCCTTTCTTGCAAGAACAAAACAAAGTCCCTTTCTACTGAAAGTGAAAATGTCAGAGCAGGTCAAACAGTTCTGTGCAATCGTAATGTAACAGGGTACTGGGTACATGCTATCAGGTTCCAGTCCCCAAGGAACCCAGACTCATGAAGGAATCTCACTTAAATTGCTCTTTATTTCTACCATATTCAATTCACTAAGTTCCAAGTATAGGGGTACCTGCTCTCCAGGTCCCTCTGTTCAGGCACAGTCTCTCCTGGAGAGTCACTGTTGGTCCACACTTCCCTGGTTTCACCTACTGGCTCCGTCACCCCCACCCCCCAATAGGAACTTTCCCCACATACTGCTGGACAGCCACACTGCCTCCTAGAGCCAGCTTCAAAGGCAGAGCCTTCCCTTTCTCCTGCTTCACTGGAGCCCTTGGGAGACAGAGCTTCCAGGCTCCTGTTTCCTGCCAGTTCTTCTTTCCACTGAACTCCTCGCTCAGTCTCTTGAGCTCTGGGCTTGCCCCACCATGTCCCTCTATTGACCCCTCCATTAGGCTAGCCATGAGGGCTAGCCTGGGTGTGGCCCATTAAGGCACTGTCCTGTGCTTCCACAGGACCCGTGCTTGCCCAGATAGCACTAATTCGGGCCAGTTCTGATCTTCTTTAAAGGGCCAGGCTCCCTTCCAGCCTGTCCTGCTACACATAACATTAAGAGACATAACTACCAGACCCAGGGATATTTAGGGTAGCAGAGGAAAAAAAGAAGAAATAATCATTCATAGGACGACAGCAAGTGCTGCGGAGGCAGTTTGCTCACCTCTGCCGGAACACCTGTATTGCACCCCAGAGAGCCTTGCATCAGTTGTACAGCTGTTCAAAGAGTGGGATGCATTTTTCACATGCTACTGTTAAGCTACAGGGGATGCCATGTGCAGTCTGATATTCAGCCAGAATGCAGATTAGTCCCGTGTGAGTTGTGGTTTAAAAAGAAGTGAACAAACCGAAGGGCAAATGACACTTTTGCTCTCTGAACTCTCATCAGGATTTCTCCTTGCTTCAATCTAACTGCAGCCAGTACTCCAGCAACAGCATATCCAAGGAAGGGCACCATTCCATGGGGTTTTGTTTACAGGATACAGAGCTGTGTTTGGGTTCAGAGTCTCTTCAGATGCCAAAGGGCAGCTTACCTCTTCTCAGGATGGCACATAACTCCTATTTAAAATGCAGCTCTCCGGTGTGTTACCCAGAAAGAACCAATTAAAGTGAGAGTCAAACACACAGCTTCACACCACTGTACCAGGCTCTGAGAAATATTTGCTAGTGAGGCCAAAAAGCTCTTGTAGTTTCAGCAGAAAAGCTCATATCCTTGCTTGTCACCTCTCCCAAGCATCCTGCTCTAGAGTTCCACCCACCCATTCCACTTGGCTGGAAGACGAAGGTGGTCAAGTGACCCCCACAAGCTTGCTCCACTCCAAGTAGTGACAGGGATGCCCCACTGGGCAAGATGCAGATTTCCAGTAGCATCTTGCTGCTGTGACAACATTAGAAAGGGGTTCTTTACAAAGAATACACAGGTAGGTGGAGAGAGGAGACAACAGCATTAGCAGGGTTGGGTGGAGGCTACATGTGTGCACTGTTGTGGAGTGGTGGCAGCAGCTGTGGATGGGGAAGCATCCCATAGTGGATATGTGGTTTAAAGACTCCAAGTCTGAGGCCCAAAGGCCCACAAGCTTTGGTGGTGCCAGGCCCTTTGGTGGTGCCTGGCCTTACCTTAGGCTGAGAAATATTTTCTGAAAGAAAATGTTATCAAAACTGGTGGAAAACATTCTGATTTTGGAAATGCTACATGTTCCATATGGAAAATGGTTGTGTCAGACAGTTTCCAGCCAACCTTAGCATGAAAAAAATGAATAATGGCCTCCGCCCTCCCCTCTCCCATACGGGGGATGGTGGACAGTGGAAGGCGCCTTGTCGCGCCCGATTAAGGGGAGACAGGGCACTGCAGGGGAATCCTTCCCATCTCCGAGCTCCCATGGACCCAAGGAGCGGGAAAAAGTGGCGGCTGCGCTAGATGCAATCCTCGACTGGGGTTGCTACAGCAACCCCGCCAGTTCTAATTGGAAGAGGGCAGTCACGTGGTACACGCCTGTAGGGCATGTATTAAGTTAGGGAGGGGAGAACGAGCTCCGGCCTCACTTGTGGATGGAGGAACACAGAAAATGGCAGCAGCGGGACCGGCTGCTGAGCCATCCAGCGCAATGGGACGGACCCGAAAGAAGGCGGCTGCGCCGGCAGTGAGCAAGTGCCTGCAGGCCGATGGCCAGGTACCCCCTCACAGTTCAGAGATGGGGGAGCAAGACCCATTAGAGGGCCCAGCAGGTGAGGGAAATGCACCCCCACCTGCAGGGGAGTGCGGGGAGGCACGCAAGGAACAACCCCTGGGGGAAAGATTGGAGGTGTGCGAGGCCCTGCTGAGGGAGCTACTGCAGGGCCCTGCCCCACTCCCCAGCCAAACCCCTGGGAGTAATGTGGATCATGCATGGGGGCCACGGAGCAACGTGGGGGCGAGGGACCAGCCCCCGGCCACCGTGGCCACTGACCCGACCTCCAACCAGCCCGCAGAAAGGGGAGCATCTGCCTGGGGGCACCAAAATATGTTTGGGGGGGAGTACCCCCCCATCCACGACCCTGCCAGAGGCTACCTGTGGCCAGGCTTTGGGGATGGGGGTCCCATCACTGGGCACGGGGGCACAGGAAGCAGCCCTTGAAGAGGAACCTGGCCGCTCCATGGCCCCCCTCCACTTCACAGGGGTGGGCGGGTCAGCAAGACCCCAGCCCGCTATAGTGACCCTCAGGATGTCACGGGTGTGGCACCCACACATGTGTCTAACCCCGTGCTAGCAAGTGGCCTCGTGGGAGCACCCCCCCCCCATGGTCGGGAACCCCAACCCCCAAGGTGTACCCGATGTTAGGCAACAAGGGGGATGTCAGGGGGATTCAGCAGCTGGGTGCGGCCGCACCATCAGGCTTGGAATGGTGGATCCCCCCTGTACTGGTGGGACCCTCACCTGGAGCCGGCCCCACGGTGGGATTAGACCAGGTGGGTGGGGCGGCCTCTGCCCGGGGGTGGGCCGGGGAGCCTTTGTCCCCTTTCTTGTCTACAGGGTCCACACCTGCAGCCACCACCCCACGAGGAGAATACAACAACGATTTGCACCAGCGAGTGGTGAGGATCAAGAGCGCCATACAATTGCTGGTGCAGGAAAGGACTGGTCAGCCAAGAGCGTATCAGGGAGCAGAGAAGCCATCTCGGCAAACCGCAGGTGAGACTGGACACCTTGCATGGGGGAGGGATGGTGGCGCCTGGTGGATGGCCTAGCCCCCGGGCAGGACATTCAGAATGGCAACAACGGGCGCCACCGGAACAGTGACCTCCTCTCAGCAGTCGGGAGTGGCTGAAGCCAACCAGCTAGTGTGGTGGAATGGGACGTGGGTCTCCGTTCCTGCCCCCCCTTCCCCAGCACCTGCTGGTAGTACTGGGATAGTTCCAATCGGGGAGCGCCCGGCCTCAGAGCAAAGTACACCCCTGATGAATGCACACCTCCTGTAGGTGTGGTCCCCCACATGCCCATACCCGCCGACGCCGAGCATCGGGGGGGCAGTGATTCAGGCGACCACGGTGAGCCCGTGCCAGCCCCCCCAGTAGGCGGGGGATACTCGATGGTATGAGCCCCTATAGGAGATCATCTACTCCCAGTGACCAGGGAAAAGATCTGGCATGGGGAGTATGTTGACATCTTCGCCCTCCTGTTCAGCGACCCCATTGTGGACCCTGCTGAGCAGGAGGAGAAGAAAGAAAAAGAGCGCTTCAAACGGCCAAAAACCAAAAGGAATTGGTCAAACTGGACCATGACTTTTTCCATTTATCAAGGGGTTATTATTCAGGCTTATCCGGGTCGGGCCGCTGATCTATTGAAATACGCCAACATAGTGCGGTGAGCATACGAGGCGAGCCCAGCTGGGACATGGCTCTGCTACGACGAAGCCTTTTGTCACCATGCAGCATTCACCCTGGGGTTAAGATGGGACCAACATGCCAATGACCTGTGGCTCAACTGCATGAGCGGATCAGGGAGCGTACCGAGGTCAGACAGTGGGTATCTTTTGGCAAAGTCTTCAGCCTTAGAGTCCTTTTGCGAGGAAGGGAAGAGGGCCTCCGGATCTTCCCAGGGACAATGTCACAAGTTTGGCTGCTCGGGAAAGTGTTCGCGAGCAATATGTAGATTTCGCCACGCATGTTCCAACTGCGGGGGGCACCACGTGAACTCCGCTTCCCCGCGAGGGTGGCCCGGCACAAAAGGCAAACAGTACTCTGCTAGCAAAGGGAGTTTCAGATCAGGCAGCGGGGGGGCCCCTGGAAAAGGCCCCAACACCAGTTAAGGCAGCCCAGCTTGAGGCCTCCCTCCTAGACCACCCCGACAGGGAGGAGGTTGCACATGTGGTCACAGGGTTCCAACAAGGGTTTAAAATGCCAGCCCAGGAAGTGCAACAGCAGAGGGTGGCATCGAACCTGAAATCAGTAGCCAGATTAGAGTATGTGGTCCGAGCCAAAATTAAGAAAGAGAAGGTGGAAGGTCAGGTGGCTGGCCCTTTTTTGGCCCCCCCTTCAGCAACATGGTCATCTCCCCACTAGGCATGGTTCCCAAGAAGGCCCCTGGAGAATTCAGGCTAATCCATCACTTATCTTATCCCCGAGGCAGGTCGGTCAATGATGTCATACCCAAGGACCTCACCTCTGTCCGGTATGCGTCATTCGACTCCGCGGTATCCCTAGTTAGGTCCTTCAGCCCTGGGGCGGTCTTGGGCAAGTGCGACATAAAGTCTGCATTTCGCCTGCTCCCGGTGAATCCGGAAAGTTTTCCTCTTCTCAGATTTCATTTAGATGGAGAGTACTACTATGACAAGGACATGCCAATGGGCTGCTCCATTTCATGTTCCGCTTTCGCGGGATTCAGTTCTCTGGTTAAGTGGATAATGGAGCAATGAGCCGCGGGGGGAGGGATGACGAAATACTTGGACGATTTCCTTTTCATCAGGAGGGCAAGCACAGAGGAGTGCAGCCAGCTTATGAAAAATGTTCACGAGCTGGCAGGGGAACTAGGCATACCCCTTGCCCATGAGAAAACTGAAGGCCCCACAACCAGACTGACTTACCTCGGAATTGATCTGAATATGGTCATGGCCATTTCCCGCCTCGCGGAGAATAAGTTGACCTCTCTCCGGGCCAATGTAGAGGAATGCTTGGGGGTGACAAAGGTGACAGTTCGTCACCTCCAATCACTATTAGGTAGCCTGAACTTTGCATGTTGGGTGGTAGCCCTGGGGCGGGCTTTCTTGTCCCGTTTGTATGCTAAGTTAGTAGGTAACCCCCGCCCCCCACCATCATGTTAGAGTGACAAAAGAAATGAGGGAGGATTTACAAATTTGGGCAGCCTTCCTGTCCAAATTTAACGGAACCAGTTTCTGGAGGGTTCGCTTGTTGCTCGAAGTGGAGCTACAGGTCCACTTGGATGCTGCCGGGGGTGCAGGTTTTGGTGTAATATTCAGGAAAAAGTGGGTGGCAGCCCCATGGCCAAGGGCATGAATTGAGCAAGGAATTACCAGAGACCTCACCTTCCTGGAGCTCTTTCCCATTGTGGTAGCAGTCCACTTGTGGCTGAGCGAGTTGGAAAATCGATCGGTGTTATTTTGGTGTGACAACCAAGCCGTCGTCCACATAATTAACACCCAGTCTTCTCGATCACTGAGAGTGATGAAGCTAGTGAGGGCTTTCATGCTCACTTGTCTGAAATTTAATAACCTTTTCCAAGCCAGGCATGTGCCAGGGCTAGACAATAGTGTGGCAGACGCCCTCTCTCGCTTCCAGATCGAGCATTTCCGCTTGCTCGCACCACAGGCCAGGTCAACCCCAGAACCACTGCCGGCTGCAGTATGGAACCTTGGGTGGGAGCTGCGCACCTCTGTCCTGGGATCCCTGGTGCCGCGCACAAGAGCGGCCTATGACAGAGCCTTCCGGGATTTTCAGCTGTACTGGTTGGCATGAGGGTGGGCCACGGGGTTCCCTATCCCAGAGGGCGAAATTCTCCAGTTTGCACTGCATCTGTGGCACAAGGGGGTGGCCCCGGGCACCATCGTGGGGAAGCTAGCTGCATTGGGCTTTATTAGCAATTTAATGGGACATCCCCCCCCTGATCGGAGTTTTTTTGCAAGACGCCTCATTGAAAGCTGGCACAGGGAACAGGTCAGGAGGCCAGACCATCGGGCCCCTATCACCCCAGCCTTACTGTTAAGCATGTATCATGTGCTGCCCCAGATTTGTTTCAATGGTTATGAAGTTTTAATGTTTGACTCATTGTTTAAATTAGCATTTTTTGGAGCCTTTCGCGTGAGCGAATTAGAATCTGAATCGGCAGGAGACGCCTCAGGGAGGGCGCTGCGTCTCAGTGACGTTCAAATTGGCCCAACGAGAATAGCCCTGCACATAAGGCGTTCGAAAGCTGACCAGAGGGGCAGAGGCCAGCTTGTAAGATTGAATAGGGCCGAGCTGGGCGAACTGTTCCCAGTCCGGGAAATCTAAGCGTTTCTCACGGTGCATCAGTCCGCCCAGGGTCCCCTGTTCAGACATGCCAATGGACGCCAATTGACCAGGTACCAATTCATAGCGGTGTTCCGTGCCGTTTTGGCCCACCTCGGCCTGCAGTCGGCTGCCTTCGGGACGCATTCTTTTTGGATAGGGGTGGCCACTTCCGCAGCAGAGGCGGGCATGTCAGAACAGGGGATCCAGTCGGTAGGCCTCTGGAGGTCTGGGGCCTACTGTACGTACGTGCAGCCTACCCCCGCACATTACCAGCTCTGAAGTCTTTCTCGTTCTTAGGTGCACCCCCCCATGCTCGGAAACGTGTCTGGATTGTCGGCCACAGCCTGGTGAGATGGGTGGGTAAGGCGGCCAGTCGGACCAACTGGGGATCACATCTGGGGTTATCGTTGCAAGCAGAGATACACTGGATGGGTAGGGGGGGATGAGATGGTGCCACCTCATCTCCACCCTCCAAGTCCCAAGACGAGGCCTCCTGCTGGACATTATAGTGATTCATCTTGGTGAGAATGACATCCCTCACCTGAAGGGCGTACAATTGATCAAAGACATAAAAAGAGACTTGTGGGAAATTAAAAACCGATTCCCATCCGCCCTCATTATATGGACCAATTTAGTGGAACGGATGACGTGGGGGCCAGGGGTGCACCCCATAAAAATTGATAGGACCAGAAAGACAGTTAACAGAGATGTGGGAAGGTGGCTCACGGGTCTGGGGGGTGAGCGCATTGACAGCCATGCGCTGACGCATAAATCCCCTGAGCTTTTCAGGGAGGATGGTGTCCACCTGTTGCCCGAGGGTAACACGCTGTACCTCGGAGCTTTGAGAAAGACACTGGTTCAGGTACTAGAAAGGTTTAGTTATGAGCTAGGTTAGGTGGGGGTCGGGTTCGTCCAGGTAGTACTGGCGACCCCTTTGTGGCAGGGGTCCAGTACTATAGGTTAGAATAGAATAGATAGGGCATAAGGAAGAGTCATCTCCTTAAGAGATGGGGAGGCCACTCGCCGGAACACAGGGTAGGGCAAGCGGCGGGGCAACCTCCCTGGGAGGGGCATCGAGCGAGGGCGGTAGGGACAAGTATGGTCCCCCGTCGGCAGGTGCCTTTATCCTTACTCATGTTTGAGAGTTGTGGTCCCCCTCACATGTGACTGGGTCATGAGAGGGGGAGACGTTATGGACAGTTGTGGGTGGTAATCGAGGGTACATCAGAACCACCCATGGGGTGTTGTTGGTGAATTTAAGATTCAAGTACTGGACCCATATCGCATTAGGTGATTACCCTCACCTGAATTAGGATTATAATTGATTGAATAAAGAGTGTGACTGTTCAAATCCCAATCACCGTGTCTTGTCTTCCTTCGGTGCGTCGGCAATCTGCACTCCCTGTTTTTGAAAATGGCCTCTTCATCCACTATCTTAGTCAGTAAATAATATTTTTTCTTCTGGGCTAGTCTTTTATCCACTTGGTGCTAAGGAATCTTGCATATTGGTTTACCGTCCTCCTTTTACTCACAGAAAGGTGAGTTATTCAACAATATATCACAAACAGAAATCTCAAACACTATAAAAGAGTGTAGTGACAAAGTAGTTCAGATGAAGCCTTTTATTGAACCATTCTGTTGGAGAGAATACGCATAGTCGACATCAACAGAAGTTGGTTAAATAAAAGACCTCATCTGAACTACTTTGTCTCCATCTCTTATATTTGTGACACAGCAACCACATTCTCTCTAGATTATAAAAGAGTGAGGCATTCATTTATCAAACAGGGTTTGCTCCTGATGCCCTGCAGAGAGAAATACTGGTGACCCTCAAAGCCCAAGTATTCCTGCTAAAATTAGAACATGTTACTTGAGGTTAAATCTGAGGCATTGACATTAGAAACAGGTAGCAAATAAAATATGTTCAGCTGCTACTCTTACCTAGGTATATTTGGAGGGAAAGAATGGATGTCTTCAGACAGACAACACCCACGCCTCTCCTCTGCCTCACACACAGGTAGACCATCCATTTAAAGGCAGTCCACCAGATGTGCAGGCGGAGCAGGGCATCCGGACGATCCAGGAACACTGCCAGAAGAACAGGCAACCCAAACCTGGGGCACCAGCCGGAGGCAGGGCTGCTGTTCATCTGCTCAGCAGACAACCACTGCAGCTCCTCTCTCAGTCGGGAGTTGCCCCTGGAAACCCCATAGTGTTGTAGATGCTATCTAGTCTGCAACTCTATTGCATGGGGGAGGGGCTCTGTGTGAGTATACCATGGGCTGTGGCAGCCACCAGGTTGTTTAAACCCAACCCAGGCAGGGCTGCAGGCATGCAGATGTGGGGGTGCACCCCCAGACCTGCTCCGGGGGTGAGCACCCCCGTGTTCATGTGAAAACACCTAATGTGAATGGCTTGGTAGTGTGTAATATTACTAACAAGCTCACTAATATGGTTGGGTTAAAATAGAAAATAAAGACTACAATAAACAAATCATTTACTTCAGAGTAATCCCATTGAAGCCCACAGGGAGTAAGTAGTTTGTGGATCATGACCTACATATAAAAGTAAGGTCATGGAATGTACTAGCCCACTACTTCACAAACCTTTATCCACCAAAGACCTCTTTCATATCTATTTACATTTCCCAGACCCCTTTAAATTTTTATACATAAGTTTTATGTTACTGTTCTATTAGTTAGGTTGGTTTATTGTTGTTGTTTTTAAAATGTAATTAAACTAAGACTATGGTTGCCATACCTCTCCTTTAATCCTAGCCACTTATGAAAAATACATGGTGCAGGATTGCATGGGTTCCAATGCAGCCCTGCAACATGTGTTTTTCATAAGCGGCTGGGATTAAAGGGGAGGTATGGCAACCCTAACTAAGACTCACGAAGAAACCAAAAGTAAATAGTCTGAAATTATTACAAGTCATTTAACTCTTTGATTTATTCTGTCTACGGCCACACCGGACCAAATGCGCCCAATTCTGTCTGATCTCGGAAGCTAAGCAGTCCTGGGCCTAGCTAGTCCTCTTTGATTTATTCCTTATTACTTTGCTTTCATCTGAAATTGAGATTTCTGGTTGAAGGGATGGACCATCATATAACTGACAGTGGTTTGCCAGGGACCTCACTTTATTAGCTTCTTATAGAAGATAATGCAAGGACAACAACAAAAAGAATGAACAAAAAGCTGAAGGAGCAAAAGAAAACCAAATTATCTTGAAAATGTCAACAAAGTACAGCATCACGGTTGCACACTGCCCTTTGAACTCCAACTAAGCGAGGCTTCTGTTTCCAAGGCTTCAGAATAGGAATGCAGGAATCCAAAATCAAATCATCATTTCTATGGGAGCCAAAGTAAACAAAGTATAGTGTTTAAAAGACACTATAAGGAGGGGGGAAACAGAAGGATGTTAGATGAGCAGATTTTTTTATGTGGAAAATAATTTGAATCAAGGTTCTGATTTAGCTTATAGCTTGAGAAGTGACATTCAGTTACTAAAAAGCTGGAAAGTAAAGATGTATTTCTTCCTGGCTTATGGATATGTGTCACTAGTTGATCTTTTGAAAGCAGAAAAAGAGGGAATACCATTAAATTGCAGCGATGCAGATTGTGGCTAAGTGTTAAGAAACACTCCCTAATTTTAAGAACTGTTGGGCAATGGAATAAGTTTCTCAAGGAGGTTGTGGGATCCTCTTTTTTAGATGTTTTCAAATCCTGGCTGGATGAACATCTGTCTGTGCGTACTTTCAGACGTGATGCTAACCACCCTTTAACCACCCTTGGTGGTTATTTATGCATGTTGCAGGGCTGCATAGGGCACCAATAGGCTGTCTGGAACAGGGAGTTGCACTAGACAACCCTAGAGACCCCCCATCCAACCCTAAAATTCTATTATTCTACTTCTAAGTTTTTAATTGACAAGTGTAGTAGGCTCCCTCTTCTCCTCAATGCAACTTTTACAATAAAAACGAATGGTCCAATTATATTTTCCCACTCTCACAGACAGAATGATGGCTGAGTGAAAAGTGCAGGAACCTCCCAGCTCTGAGACTTGATTTTATTAGGAATCTTGGGATGCTCTGAAAATGAAAAATCCCAGCCTCTGGGGATATTTGATGCTGTTGCATTATGGAGGAGCAGATAACCTTTGATGGGATTGCTTATTCTCCCAGCTGTGGTGTGAATGGACAGTGATTTCTATGATTGCTCAGAAGGTTGGGGATATAATATAGAAAGGTAGTGTAACAGAATAACAGCTTGGTTAAAACACTTTTTACATTCTTGCTTGGGAACTAGGTAATATTATCGGCAATATAAAATGCAGGGTCCTTGGCCAGTAGAGGTGGCTGAAAAATGAATCTCCCACTCAGATATTTATTTATTTATTTATTTAATCAATTTATATCCCACCCCTCCTGAACACAGTTCGGGGTGGCTAACAATTTCAAAAATATAAAAATACAATTATAAAAATATTTTAAAACACTCATAAAATCACACAATTAAACACGGCTAGGGTGACACTAAAACAATTAATACAATAAATAAGGGTGGAGGGAGATAAAAAAAAAAACTAAACCCCCCTTCCCCCTTCCCCAAAGGCCTGGGAGAACAGCCAGGTCTTGCAATTTCACCAGAATGTTAAAAGGCTGCCTGAGGGTGTATGCCCAAATGCTGTTATTGGTTTTGGTGCATGATTCAGCAGCAGCACCAGAATATGCTCAGCTACTGGAAAACATCTGAACAGCTCTACAACTTCAAAGTGAGTTATGAAGCACTGGATTTTCATTGCATGCACTTTCGTTCGCATCACATTTAACCTACCAGCCACCTTGCATGCCTGCTGTGTAGGACAAGGCAAGCAAGATAATAAAGAATATGTAATAAAGTTACTGAACCTCAAAGGGGATAAGCCCCAGGACCAGATGGCAAGCAGCCTTGGAAACCAAGGGAAATGAAGAAAGAATTAGCAATTAGGTTAGGGTCTGATTACTAATAGCTCCTTATAAGGATGTGGGGATCCTTGATGTTAGGAAGAGGCAAATTGGAAAAGAAACATTAGAGAGAGAAAGCTGGGCATTAGAGCTTCACTGCTCCAAATGAATAAGCTCAAATCCTGGTTACAAAAAATACCACAACATCTGGTCACAGTTTGTCATGAACTTTAGTCTTTGTATATAGTAACAGGGAGGGATGGAGGCAGAACTGTCACAATGGGTGTTTTCAAATGAGTAAGGTGATGGGGGCATCCGACCGTGGCCCCAGAGTGGCCCTGCTGCAGAACACCCACGCAGGTGGAATGCATGGGGAGCAATTCAAACAGGCAGTTCCCAACATGGCTTCTGTAGCCACATAGGCAGCCGCCATGCACTCGAACCAGCCCCGGAAACACATCTCACGGGCAGTGGTTACCCACCCCACCGCAAGCCCCACCCAGTAGCCCACCCCCTGCCATGATGCACAGCTGCAGAAACCATGGAAGCATGAAGGCACAGCAGCCACTAACCCCACCCTGCCAGGAGCTGGTGCATCCCCTGTCAGTCCCAGCCAACCAGGGAGGTGCATACCGGGCAGGATACACAGGAATCATCCCAACACACCACTCACAGAATGTGGACAGCAAGTAGCAAAGTGCACAAGGCGCCGATCATTGATAGTGAGCAGGGAAAGGGAACAGGTGAAGGAAATTGTAGCAAATCGAAGCAGGCAATCCATCTGGGCCGCAAACAGCTGCGGGGCCACAAGCCTCCATGTTACCAGCTGACCTGTCTGTAGGGGCTCCTCCATGGCCACCCAGTGCCATGCATCTATTTGGCTTGCCTCACACAGAGCACTCCAGTTTTCCCAGCACTGCTCCATGGGTGGCCAAGAGTGGGTGCTTGTGGTTCACGGCAGCGTGCATCCAGCCACTGCACCTTCGGACGGGTGGTTTGCTCCATGACTCCTGGGTAGCCAAGGGGTGGGACATCAGACAAAATACCGGCTACCGGTTTTACCGGTTACCGGTATGCAAAATACCAGGTTACCGGATTAAAACCGGATTACCGGTGCCGGATTTATTACATTGATTTCAATGGGGAACTGTCCCCATTGAAATCAATGGAATACCTCCCACCTCCCCCTCCCAGGCTGTGCAGGTGGAAGGGGAGGCACCTTCCACCCACCCTGGATTTTTTTTTTTTAAATTTTTTTTTACCCTAAGTCCCTACTTGTGCGGGCTCCGAGCCACCACCGGTGACCTGGAGCCCACACCAGCAGGTACTAGGGTGATCCCTGGAGTGGGGGGTGGTTTCACACACACCCCACCCCAGGGATCACCCC
>QEPC01014434.1:0-12150 GCA_003113815.1 Sphenodon punctatus | reverse complement strand
AATTCCACCTGAGGTCTCTTAATTTTTATCCCTTCCGCAGTCTTAAGCAACTCTAAATCCCCTAAATTAATATCATCCTGCATAGATGCCACAGTCTGAACTGTGCGCTCCACAGTGCCTGTCGGTTTCCCCCCAGGTTCTAGTTTAAAAACTGCTCTATCTCATTTTTAATTTTTAGTGCCAGCAGCCAGGTTCCATTCAGGTTAAGGTGGAGCCCATCCTGTCTGTATAGGCTCTCCCCTCCACAGAAGGCTACCCAGTTCCTGATAAATTTAAAGCCTTCCTCCTTGCACCATTGTCTCATCCACACATCACTGGGTGAAAACAGACATGACGCTAACCACCCTTTAACCATCCTTGGTGGTTATTTATGCATGTTGCAGGGCTGTATTGGTGCCCTATGCAGCCATGAAACATGCATAAATAACCATCAAGGGTGGTTAAAGGGTGGTTAGTGTCATGTCTGTTTTCACCCACTGTCTCAGCCTCAGTTCCCTATCTGTAAAATGGTCACAATGGCCTACCTTGTGGGACCATTGTGAGGAACAACTAGATAAGGATTGTGAAGCACATTTTACGTGGAAAGTGTTCTAGAAATGGTAGCTATTACAATGTTATGTGAAGATTGCAATAGATAATGGCAAGTACAGCTATTTTAATATTTTTAAAAAGATCTATTTATTTATAGAGTGTAGTTCTTTATTAGTTAGAGTGTAAATAGTCATTTCATGATGGTTACCATTTAATGTTGTTTTTGTCTTGCAATTGAACCCAGTACTACTCAGAACGGGTGCACTTAAAAAGAGATGATGGTGCTTTAAAAATACTTAATTCTTGGAAACATATGAAAGAGAGGAAGGGACTGTGGCAGCTGGGAGAGGTAAATTTCTGTCTCCAATAGTCTGTCATTAAGTGTTTGGGGCAGCAGCTGCTGAGAGTAAAAGCTCAAAGCTGTCTTTGGCAGCATCTTCCAATTATCCATATTGAAAGTGGTAGATTTATTTATTTTTTTAAGCCTGGCAAGGTTTTTATTTTTAAATGAGAAAAACAAACTGTGCCAAGTTATGAATATATGTGAATGTATACACACATGCACTTACTCAGCTTAATAATAAAAAAAAAAACATGCAAGTTTGCCTCTGTAAAAAGATGGGGGAAAGATAGTCTGATCAGTCAAAAAAAATTCCTCTCCTAGCCATTCCACACTGCATCATTCTCGGCTGAAGCAGAGAAAAAAGATATGACTGCGTTCAGAAGGCTTATCCAAATTAGAGAAACATTGTGTTTGAATGCTTACTGGAAAGCAAGATGTTAGATGAAACCTAGATCTCCTTGTAAACAAGGCCAGAAGATATTCAATATCTGTTAGCTGGAACCTGCCCTTGCCTACAATGAACATTCATTATGAGGTTACACATGGTCTAACATGACATAACTTCCCAGGGGAAGTGAAGCATAAACAGGGCAGATTCACAGAGTCCTCCCTGGGCAGAGGATGCTGACCCTGGCCCTTTTCACACAAACACTCTAACACTGATAAAATGGGTGTTACATTTTATTATACATGTTGCAGGGCTGCAGGTGTGCTCTATGGGTGCCCTGCAACATGTATAATAAAATGTAACACCCATTTAATGGGTGTTAGTGCATCTATGTAAAAAGGGCCTAAGAGTGTCTGTGTGAAAAGGGTCACACTCTGTGGGTGTTACCAGACGTGCTACTTGTTTTCAGCATAAATAATATGCACATTGTCATTTCGTCTCTTTTTACAAACATACATTCTTCTCCATCCTCACCATGTCATTTAATATGGTTTGAGATCTGAAATATCCTGGGTGAAAATAGCAAGTTGCTGCCACTAGCACAAAGTTGCCCTTATGCCTTGAGATGTGCACTGCTCTGCTACTGGGTTTTGGTCATCCAGGGTCCATAGAGATACAGTTGTATGAAGGTTGATGGGCCAGACTAGTTTCTGCACATCTCCATGGTGTTTCTGATGAACAACAAACAGGTGGGGAAAGGGTGGGGTGTGCGTTTTCCTAATTGAATTCTCAGGCTGCTTTTAGACATGCACGGTGCACACGCGATGTGAAATCACACCATGTGTAAAAATCCCACGGGCGGGGTATAGACACGCATCTCACACGTTATAGCCGGTCGCGCATTCTTTTAAAACCACCCATGGTTATTATTATCATATAAATGTTTGTTAATAATAATAATAATAATAATCATATAATCCCAGCAGTTTCTATTCTGGGGCTGCCAGTTCTTTGCCAACTTGGAGCCAGTTTCTCTCTTCCAATACTGGGTAGATTAATTTCAACAGAGGGTAGAATTGCACATGATTATTGTTCTGTCTAGTAACAACACCCCATGCTCAGAGAGGGATTTATGTAATCTATCAATTCTCAGATTCTTTTAAACAAGCAAATACCAAAGCAAAGGAATTTACCCTGAAGGAATTCCATTCTTCCATCCCCCAGACATTTATATCTGTAAGCACTAGCTTACGTGGCTGCAATGACTTTAGTTGATGAGGTAGCTCATGAAGGAGAATCATGGAACCCAGGAGAGAAATCCAAAAGCATGGATTGCATTGGCAAGGTTTGCATTAGGAATGTTCACAGGGGGTAAGTTTTGTCTTTTTGTATCTTCAAGATTTGGGGGGGAGGGGGTTGTGCTTTTGTTTTTTTTTTGTCTTTCATAAAAATTTACTGCAGATAATGAACAGAATGCACTTTACACATTAAATGATAAATAATACATAATGAATGGTATATAACCTGTAAATAAGTGTTTTAAATAAAGGCATGAACACAATAAGGAGAATAGAAAACAAAGCAATACACACACACACAGGTAAAACAGGAAGCTTCCCAAACCACCTTGTACCCCATCCCTCTTCAAGCCCCAAGCCCTCAAGTCCCCCCCTTCTGGCCCAAGATCCCCCCCTCCTCCACAAGATTCCCCAAGTCCACTAACCCTGTGTCTCCCCTTTCTGCCCCAAGTCCCCCACCCCTAGGTCTCTCCTGCTCCCGAGTCACCCCCTCTTTCCCCAAGACACCTCTGACTCAACTTGTCCAAGCCTCCCTCTCCTGCCCCAAGCTCCCTTCTCTCCACTGCTCCAAGCCTTTAAAATCACCCCTCCTGCCCCAACCTCTCCCCCTCACTGCTTCAAGCCCACAAGATCCTTTCTCATCCCCCAAGCTCCCTCCCCCCCACAGCTTCAAGCCCCAAGATCTCTTTTCTGCCTACAGGTTCAAGTCCCCAAGATCCCCCTCCTGCCCCAAGATCCCTCCCCCACTGCTCCAAGCCCTCAAAATCCCCCTCTTGCCCCGAGCCCCCAAGATTCCCTCTCCTGCCCAAAGATCTCTCCCCTCCACTGCTCCAAGCAGGGTCGGCCCATCACTTCTGGCTATGGGGCGGTGCCTCAAAAGACTCTGACCACCCCAGCCTCCGGTCACAAGACCCTATGGCAGAAGAGAAGCTATGACAGCAGCACTGGAAGCCCAGTTCACTTACCCAACTCTGTCATGGCTCAGTGTCACCATTACAGGCTCCCCTAGCAGCTTGCACAAGTGCAGTGCTGCTCCTGAAGCCAGGGAGCCTTTGCACATGCACAAAAGGCATTCCCACATTGTTTGCACATTTGCAAAAGCTTTCCTGGCCTCAACAGCAGTGTGAATGTGCAAGCCTGCAAGGGGAGCCTGCGGTGGTGTGCAGCCTTAGCAGAGCCAGGTAAGGGAACTGGAGTATGGGGATGAGGGGGTTTGTTCTCTGCATGGCCGGGGAGACTCAGGGACACATGAGTGGGTGATGGGTAATTTTGCCCATGTTTTTTTCCCTCTGACATATGCATTCTTCTGTCTAGGACCAGGGGTGGGGGAAGTATTAGAGAGTTAGCCCATCAATTCCTATCGAATCCAGGGGCAAATTTGGGAGATTTTGGGGGGTGAGAGAACTATTGCCCTGGTCAATCATGGAAGAAGAGGTGAGTATGGGAATGGTTATTTACCCTCTCAGATAATAATAGAACTAGGGGACACTCCATGAAACTAGCAAGTAGCATATTTAAAACAAATAAACCAAAGTATTTGTTCACTCAACACATAATTAAGTTGTGGAATTTGTTGCTAGAAGATGCGGTCACGGCCAGGTGTATAGTTGCATTTTAAAAAGAATTGAACAAGTTTCTGGAGGATAGGTCCATTGGCAGCCAGCTATTAGCTAGAGGTAGGTTGGTAGAATCTGGCCTCCTACTGTCAGGACCTGAGAGTAACAACAGGAAATGCATCACGCCATTGTGACCTGTTGGGTACTTCTTCCAAGTGACTGAGATTGGCCACTGTTGGAGACAAGTGATGGGCTCAATCAACCATTGGTCTGACCCAGTATGGCACTTCTTATGTTTTTATGGTGTTTTTTGTTGTTGTTGTTGTTGTTGTTTTGTTTGTTTGTTCTTTAGAGGGCACGGGCCTGGATTGGGTTTCAGTCCCCAACCTGGGGGGTCTGGTCCTGCTGGATTTTAATAGTTTACCCAATTTAAATGGTTTAAATGGTTTGGGGGGAGAAGTGTATGCTTTGATTTCTGGAGCAAAGTGGAAAGGTGATCTCATAAACAAGGTCTTTTAACACCACAAAAGGAGTAATGTGATTGAAACCACAGTCTGAAGCAGCAGCTTTATTACTCAGATATCTGATTTACTTTTGCAAAGGAAGTGGTTGTCTCTATATGATGAAGAGGATATTTTAATTTTCACATGACACTTTTTAAATATGTTGTTGAAGAGTGCTAGATCCTGAGCTGCACTGAAATCACTCTGTATTGTCACAATGGTGCAAAATTATCTTAAACCAAGTTGCTAACATGTAGATATCCTGGTGGGGTATTGGAAAGCTAGCATTTTTTGCAAGCCCCTCCTGGTCTCTCTTCTGACTTAAGGGTTGCTTTGTGGCTTGCTTGAGGCAGAGGAGGGCAGGACTATGGTGGAACCCACAGTTCCACTCCCTAGGAACTATTCCGCCAAGAGCAGAAATATACAATATATTTTTTTCTATGAGAGACTGATCCTTTTTTATTGTTTTGTGACTAAGTACACTTAAAGATAATTGCTTTGCTGATTTTGCATGCAGCCTTTTGAAGGAGAAAATCACCATGTTAGCCACTTTTAAGTTTTTCCCCCACTCCACTTGGAATTTGAGATCTTGGAGATTTTTCCATGTACTTTTTTCCCTCTTGTTCATGGTCTGGGAGTTTCAGCTTGTAGGAAGGATATTGAAAGTGCATCAGAGTTGGGGAAACATTTCCCTCCTAGGGACCAATTTAATAACTAGTACAAAATCTTCCTGCCTTCCTCCATCCTGCTAAGGCGGAAAATTTCCAGCCCCTGATCCCTAATTGTTTGCTTTCTAATTTTAAGGAGGAAGGGGAAATTGCATATTAATTTCAAAATTCTGGTTGGCCGTCCTGTAATTGTCTTGTCTATGCCTACTATTGGCCCTGTCCACTTCTGGGACCCACTGCCCCACCAGCCACTACTGCCTCCAAGATCCCTTCTCCTGCTCCAAGATCCCTCCCAGTGCTCCAAGGCCTACATTTATTTTTTTTATTTATTTCACTACTCTTTTACCCTGTACCCTCCAGCTCACAGAGCAGCTCGGGGCAGCTTACAGCAGTAATAACAACAACAATAACAATAAAATAAACACACAATATACAATTTAAAATTCATTAAAATGTTAAAAATATGGAAAGGGCAGACCCGCCCCCCCCAACCCACCCTACCCATCTCCCTCTTCAAAGGCCCAGTGGAACAGACAAGTCTTACACTGTCTTCAAAAAGAGGGGAGGTCTAGGGCCAAGTGGGCCTCTGTCGGGAGGGAATTCCACAGCCTAGGGGTGGCCACCGAGAACGCCCTCCCCGTCGCCACCCAGGAAACCCGGGAGACTTCAAGTTGGGCATCCCCGGCCAACCACAGGGTCTGCAATACAATCCGGGGCCTGAGGCAGTCCCACAGGTAAGTTGGGCCCAAGCTGTTTAGGGTTTTGTAGGTCATGACCAACACCTTGAATTGGGCCTGGAAGATAATAGGCAGTCAGTGCAGAGAACGGAGCACCGGTGTAATGTGCTCATGGTGACCCATCCCCATTAAAAGATGGCCCTCGCATTCTGCACCACCACATTGCCACCTCCTTGTCTCATCTACTGCCACATCCTCACCACACAGATAATTTACTGTCTTCCTAGCTGCATGCAGGACTCTAATTGGTCCCTGATTCCAAACGGAATGATCAAGTGTGTGCCGCCTTGATATTGGTCCCCCTGGAAATGGGGACTGTTTGGAATATTGCACACAGGTGGGAAGAGGCTTTCCTATTCCTCTCCCCCATTCAGATAATTTACTGTTGGGGCCCAGGTCAGCTCTGCAGAGTGAAACAGGGTGGATGAGGCAAAGCGCAAGCCTCCTGATCTCACAGATTAGTGACACTAATTGCAAAATTGTGAGTGAGGCTTAGAAAATGTGTCTCTCACAATAAAATTGCAAGAGTTGGCAAAGCTTGGAATCCAAACTCGGGGTGGAAACCTTCCAGATTTTGAACTCTCCTAAGAAGTAGGAATGTGCAAACACCAGGGGATTCGGTGTTTGGCCCATTTGGGGTTCGGCCCCCTGAAACCGTTTGAGTTCTGGCTGTTCGGCCTGAACCTGTTCGGGGGGGGTGAACCCATTGGGGTGGGGGGAGGGAGATGGGGGGAACCCGGTTTTTCCTCTTTCCTCCCCCCTCCAGGCTGCAGGGGTGGAAGGGGCACTGGGGTTCACCTCCCCCCCTACCCTGCCCAGCCTCGTAAAAAAAAAATTAAACCCTACCCCAAGGATCGCCCTACCTGGTGGTGCCAGGGCTCCGGCCCCAAGTCCGATAGCGATAGTAGTAGCGGCGGCAGCAGCAGCAGGTCACATGACCCGGAAGGCCTAGTAGAGGCCTGAAGTGCTCCGGAGTGCCGCCACTACCAATGCCCACCACTACTGCTGCCACCACTGGACCTGGGGCTGGAGCCTGACCTACCTGGTGGTGCCAGGGCTCCGGCCCCGGGTCCGGCATCAGCAGGTCCAGCGGTGCTCCTGAGCACTTCCTGTGACTCGGTCACCTGACCCGGAAGGCCTAGTAGAGACCTGAAGTGCTCTGTCATGCCACTGGACCCGCTGCCGCTGCCACCACCAGACTTGGGGCCGGAGCCCCGGCACCACCAGGCAGGGCAATGCCTAGGGTGGTTTTAAAAAATAAATAAATAAAATGTACGAGGCAGGGCAGTGTGGGGGGGAGGTGAGCCCCGGCACCCCTTCCACCCTCACAGCCTGGAGGGGGGAGGGAAAACCAGGTTTCCCCCTGTCCCCCATCCCCCGCCTGAATGGGTTCAAAACCCGAACTTTGTTCGGCTGGTTCGGGCGAGGGCCAGTTCAGGTTTGGGGTATTCGCGACCCGACCAAACACCCCGAGTTTGGGCTGAACGCTGAACCTCCAAACTGCGTTCACATATCTCTACTAAAAGGGGTATTTTTGTCAAAATTCAGGTTTGTTAGAAGCTGAATTGTACACCCCTACATTGCTATCAAAAAGAAAAGTAAAATTGTAAATTTGCAACCAGGCACATATGGAAATAGACACAAGGTGTTTTTAGATGTGATGGTGGCACTGTTTAATCCACTTTATCGCAGATTGTCCCCGGGTGCCACCGTTACACCTAAATGCGCCCACTAGAAGTTAGCACAGACTGGATCCCGACCATGGTGGGGACTAGCTCAGACTGTGAATTGGGGAAATCCTCAAGTCACAGTCCAGGCTTTTAGATGTGCACGCATGCAGCATGAAATCACACCGCGTGTAAATATCCCGGGGACGAGGATTAGACACAACATCTCACGTGTTATAGCCAGTCGCGCATTCTTTTAAAACTGCAAACTAAATACCTCGATATCATACCAGTCTTTCTCCTTCAGTTTTGTGAGCAGGTAAAGAATAGAAATATACAATATTTTTTTCAATATCTAATACCTTGCTATCTAAAAGTCGCACACATCTAAAAGCAGTCTAAGCTCCACCACAGTCAGAAGCCAGCCACTAAAGCAGGCTATCACATCTGATAGCCCACTGCACTTACCACACTCGAGAGGGGGGCTGGCCACCTATCAGCTGGGGTGGACGGGGCCACATCATGCAGTGTGGGGGTAGGGCTGGGCAGACACATGACTGTGTGTCTCTCCTCCCCCTCCCTGGACTGGCTTCCATAACGTTTGTTTGGCAGCTGGGCTAAGTCCTGGCTGGAATGACAGCTCCCACCACCACCTGGAGTAGTCCATGGTGTTGGTGAGAGTCATCATGTCAGAAAGCACCCAAAATGTGGAGTAAAATGTGGCAGGTTATACCATCAAACTCCTTTGCAATAGGCAGGGGGATACAAGCAGACAACACTAAATCATATCCAGTGATAATGAAACAATGCCAGAAAATGAAGAATGCACAGGCTTGGGTAATCTGACTAACACTGCAGAGAGAGTTGCAAAATTAAATTTCATGAGATTAAAATGGGAGGAACTGCCCCTGGAAAGAAAGAGAAATCGCAAAGTGCAGTGGGGTGATTAATGGTTATAATCAATGCAATAGAGCTGATCTGGATGAGAGTCAGCAATGGAGCCCCATAGGAATCAGTAATAATGCCATTAGTTTTTCATTTGCCAGTGCTTTTTGGTTAATTTAATAGTGATGCAGTATATTAATAACATTATATCTATACCAATATTTTAATTGGCTAAATTAGATCTCACAGGACGGTGTATTTCCTCATTGTGCAGAAGCATTTTGTCAGGTATTTGCATTTCTATTCTGCGCTAAACTCCCAAGAGTTGAGATCCATATGTAGCTCTTACTGTTTAAACACAAATTTTGGGAGCAAAATTAGTTAAATATAGGCAATTTGTAGAAGGTTTGGGAATTCCTCATTTCCCATTATTCATTGTGATATTATGGGAATCTTGCCCTTACCTGCTTGTGCAATAACCCATCTGTTTAGTAAAAAGAGAACCAGTGGATATTTTTTCCAGCAAAACTGCTACTACAATATTGACTTGTTATCTCTGGCAGTATGAATGAATTACCATGTAAATGAGCACTGAAGATGTGCAGAATAAAAACAGTCCCTCTAGTAAGCCTGCATAAAAGAAAAAGCTGGGGAAATCAGGAACCCTGACCAATTACAAATCATTTCAAATGAAGAAATTAGCACTAAATTCACATTTAAAGAGAAAGAATGAAGAGAAAAATCACAGGTGCTGTAAGTACTCATAATTTAACTTCAGGTCATTTTACAATATAGGGAATTTGCATAGCTGAAACATCCTAGAGACAAGAGCTAGTCCCAGAAGACAAAAGCTAGTCAAGACAGAAAGCCATTAGCACTGTATGAGAGAGATCAAATTTTTGGATAATATAATCAAGCATACAATGTCCTACATCTGCTAATAAAATTGGGACAAGCAGGAAAGGGACAAGACGTTATACTCTCTGGCCTGATCCCATGTAATAATAAACCCATTCAATGCCAATTTTAACTGAAGAGAGCTGGAGCTAACCCCAGAAGAGACCCACTAGCAAGGGTACAGCTAACGTCCATTGTAGCAGCAGTATAAGCTGCAGTCCAACATTACTCGGTACTGTGCATACTGTTGAAGTCTGCTAAAATTATCCAGAGTAGCAATAGAAAACTCTTACAATCCACTAGGGACATACAAACCAAATACTTTGCACGTAAGTATTTTAAGGTATAAAAAAAGGCATGTAAGCCAGCTTGCACCCATGAAAATAACTTTTGTGCCTCTTTTTATACTTAAAAAATAGGAGCTCTCCTGTTTCTCTGCATATATTGGGCATCTTTAAACATAACAAAGATTGGGTCCAAAACCCCTAAGCACATGTTTGGCCATTGTGTGTAAGCACCATAACAATCCCAACACCAATTTGGCAACCCAATGAACACACAATGTGAACACCATTGCATCACAAGGACAATTTGTGTGTTTCGGCTGAACACATGGCTAATGCTGTGTCTAATTATATCACGTGGTGTGTTAGCAGTTACAACACGGGGAACAAGGCAACGGTGCTTGCGTGCTGAGATTGGGTAGCGAGCAAAACCACCAATTTGCCCCCAAATGGGCTGTGTGTCTAAGCAGCGCCACATGGTGAACACAGGGCCAAACCGGTTTTCATATCAAGGTCAAAACACACATTCAGACCCCTGTTGATGTTATGTCTAAAGACACCCATTAACATACTGTTTTACTAATACATCTCTCCTCTTTCTTGCAAATATTAAGCATGTTAAACATCTGGTCCTAATTAAACTTTCTAGTGAAGAGTGAAGCAAAGGAGGCATCTAGATTTCTGCTGTGCTTTTTTTTTAGTCATCTTCACTCTGCTTCCTCTTCCTGTTGCTTAAGGAAACTTCTTGTTGCCTTTTCCATCACTTGCTAACTGTAGCTCATTGTATTCCATTGACTTGCAGATGTTATCCCTACATTCTTACACTATTTTTTATACTCCTCTTTAAGTAATGTATTAAAAGTGTCTTTATTGGGACACTTTGGGAAATGTAAAGATATCATGAAAATCAACTATTACACAGCGGTAGAAAAAATATAGAATAAAATCATATCTTTGAATTGAAATGGTTGGGCCTAATTGCTGGTGACAAGAGCTAGTGTCAGCACACTTTACTCAGAGGTCTGTGACTCAAGAGTCATAAGAAATTATTCTGGCTGATTTAATAACAAGACTCGCTCTAGAAAAATTGAGTGAGCACAGTACTATTGCTGTTTTTCCTGATGGTTTATCCTTCTCCATTTTTTTCTCAATTAAATCCTCAAGTGATTCTCAGGAACCCCTCACATTGCTGATTTCTTTTAATCAGGTGTCCTGGGATTACAAGCTAGCACCTGACAGACCAAAGAGGTGGGTAATTGTTCCTGTAAATGCAGTTTGTCCCTCTGAGCCTCTAGCTTTGTATCTCCAGGGCATCGCTGGACAAGAGCTGAAACAAGTACTTGAAAAAATGTGTAAACCCATTGAAATTACAGTACTTGACCCAACCCTGTAAGATCAGGTGCTAATCAGTACTTGATTAGTGCGTGCCAGGCTGCCTGATGTACCAAAAATCCTTTCCATCAAGATTTCTTTTACTTCTAGTACCCATTTTCTGACTTCCAGTACTGATTTTGCCATTTACTGTCCCAACTCCTTTATCAGGATGATTTATTTTCCTACTTATGCCTATTCCTTCCTATCACGTACCACATTACTATTTACCACCGTATGGTAATATGTAATGTGGTAATATCTGGTATTCTGGTTGGCAGGCAACCTCTGTGGTAACCAGTTGGTTACCAAATAACTGCTAAACTAACCGGACCACCATACTGTGTCAGACTTGCTCGTTTACCCTTATTGTGTTGTCCTTTTTAATAAGGTGCTGAGACCTAGTCTTTTTAAAAGGCATTATTTTATTTGAACAGTAGTAGCACTAGCCTAGCTTCAATACTGTGTTGACTAGATTCCAAATGAATGTCCACAGCAAATATTGTATCCAGCAATTTTTCCTGCTTCAAATCAGGTCCAGTGAGTTGGCTACAAATTACTATTCTGTCCTGCTTCATTTTTGAAAACAAGCATTTGTTTTCCAATTGGAGCTCTGTGCATTCATACCGTTGGGAGCTGTGCCTATGCAGATCAGCCCCACAAAGTTCTTCTGATGCACTCTGTTGCCCCTCCCCTTGCATCTTGCACTATTGGTGGGCTCATAGTGAGGCTATAAATAGGAGGGGCAGAACGCAAATCACCTCAATTCCTTCCAACCGCCACAACATTCAGCATTTGAGAGAAATACTCCTCACTTCATCCATCAGATGACTTGCAGTTCACTTTAAAAAAAGAAAAAGAAAAAAAGATTAATATAAGGAAGACAGAATATCGAAGTAACTATCTCCAAGGACCACAGAAAATTTCTGTCATTAATATCTAAGATGGCAAAGGCACTTTGTCTAAAAACAGTTTTTGTAGAGGAGGACCCTATCTACAAGATACTGTACAGGTAGCCTCCC
>QEPC01014430.1:106527-119839 GCA_003113815.1 Sphenodon punctatus | reverse complement strand
GACCAGCGGCAGTGGAGTCACCCCACAAAATGGCTGGGCTTGGGGATGGGTGGAGGGGAATGCCCCCTCCACCAGCCTGAGCCGGGGAGCGCCCCCTGAGCCGGGGAGCACCCCGAGACTTGCCGCCCACCAGAGGCTTTGCCACCTGCAGTAGAAGGTCCCTACATTTCTCCCCTGCCCTGGGCCCCGCAATTCCTAAGGCTGGTCCTGCAAACTTCTCTGCCGCCCTCAGAGCTTGTACTAATTTTCAAAGTGGCCCCTGGGAGGGAAAAGACACCCTGGTTTAGGGTATCTTGTGTTAGGACAGGGGTTGGACCAGTGATGTTCCTTCCAGCTGTTAAGTTTTATGATTTGTACAACAGCCCCTTTACACTTTGTAGTAACACTTCAACTTGCCAGTAGTGAAAAGCAGTAATCTGCATCTGAATTAATTGTACATAAATTAGCACTGATGGTTGAGTTAAAAACAGACAACTTTACTACATAAAAGCTCTTGTGGGTGTAACAAAATCTACATTATTTGGTGACTTTCCATGATGTGTCATTTCCAGACAGTGGACACCCCCACTTATTTTTTTCCCTGTGAAAATCACTAAGAAATGACCTGATCAAATCTTACTCCTGCTCCTGGTGAAACAACAGACTCTGTGAAACGAACAAGGCTGTGCTCTAAACACAAGGCTGAAGGCTCTGCTGCTCAGATCTAGCTGAATGAGACTGGAACTGCAATCCACCAGCCACTTAGAATTATAAAAATGGAAGGGACTGTGACCATCATTAATTCTAGCCCCCTGGTTGGTGAAGGATTTTTAATACTTAAACATCCCAGACACAGGCTCAACCAGTCTCTTCTTAAAAACCTCCGATGGAGCATTTACAACTTTCCTGGGTAGCCTGTTCTATTGCCCGACTGCCCTTACAGTCAGGATTTTTTTCTTGATATTCAGTCTAAGGGCATTTCACACAAGACACTCTCCACCCACATGTTGCAGGACTGCAGTGTTGCCCTATGGGTGCCTTGTAACATGTATAATGGGTGGGTAGTGGGTGGAGATGTCAGGTGAAAATGCCCCAATATCTCTCTTGCTGCAGCTTGTACCCATTTACACTTGTTCTACCTTCCATTGAACAATCGTTCTCCATTTTCTTTCTGGAATCCTTTCAAATATTTTAAAATATTTTAGACTGTTATCATATTCCCCCCTTTTCTCCAAGCTAAACATAATTAAACCTCTCCTCATATGATTTGTGTTCCANGGACGGAAGACAAATTCCACCCCGCCCCTTTCTGATATTGCCTTACCCCCTTTCATAATGCTTGGAAAAGCATATGGCCATGTTGGAAAGGGGTGAGCACGCCCATGGAAATGCCATGTTCATTTACAATGCCAGTTGTCCCCCCACCAGAAGGGATGGGGCTTTTTGGGAGCCAGGGAGATGCAAATATGTTCCCTTGCAACCCCCCTGGCATCCATGAGACTTTGTATTGGTCACCTGAATGAGAATTAATTTCATCCCCTAGAGGGCAAATATTGTACAAGGGGATGTGGTTGCACCACACTGGCTACCTCCTGGCCTGGTCCCTTCTGGTGTGGAGACAGACAAAACAAAGCAAGCCAGCTTTCCTAAGCAAAGAGGAAGAAGAATAGAAGTGCTTTATACATAAAACAGTTTATTTGAAAACAAGTAGAAACAGTCTATACAGTGTAAATTTCGGATAGCAGAAGTCAACAAACAGCTATTCACATCCATTAGCGCTTCGTTTGTAAAGCATTTATCAGAGCAGTAAGATTTACATTACTCTTGATCTCCTTCAACCAAGCTCAAACTCCTTGCCTTCACAAATCCCAATAAAAGCATTGCTGCCTTCCCAGAAGTCTTGATCAGAAATGGATCTGGGCTGTACCCAGGGTGGGATAAGGGGACTCGCCAGCCCCTTTCTAATGTGGCTACACCTCCTCCAGAGCCCTCATGTCATCTGTCAGGGATACTTAGGTATAGGGCAGGGGGAGGAAACTTCCAAATGCAACCCACAGCTAGTTTTTATTTGGCCCCTTTCCAGTTCTTTTCTTAGTACTAGACCCTGGATCCATTTTCTATGCCCAAGCTTGAAAGAGTGAGCTCAGGGGAAGGGAACAGAGATGATGGCATGAACCCAAGGATAGGGGACAAATCTATGATCTGGACCCACCTCTTCCTTAGCTCATCCTTTGAGCACACCCTCCCCTCCAAACTTCCAGGGCCTGCAGTTCAGAGCAGCCACCCCGGGCCCCGCTTCTTGGGGGCCCCCATGCTCGGGGGCCTCTCCCTCACTCCCTGCCCCCCCGGCTGTCTCAGCCAGGGAGTGAGGGAGAGGGAGAGACCCCGCCTCTCCCTAGCCCGTAGCAACTTCTGGTGGCTTTGGCGCAAATTCAAGTTGCTGTGGTGCCCTGTGTGACCCAGGAGCTGGCTTGGTGAGGGGTCCAGACCAGCGGCAGTGGAGTCACCCCACAAAATGGCTGGGCTTGGGGATGGGTGGAGGGGAATGCCCCCTCCACCAGCCTGAGCCGGGGAGCGCCCCCTGAGCCGGGGAGCACCCCGAGACTTGCCGCCCACCAGAGGCTTTGCCACCTGCAGTAGAAGGTCCCTACATTTCTCCCCTGCCCTGGGCCCCGCAATTCCTAAGGCTGGTCCTGCAAACTTCTCTGCCGCCCTCAGAGCTTGTACTAATTTTCAAAGTGGCCCCTGGGAGGGAAAAGACACCCTGGTTTAGGGTATCTTGTGTTAGGACAGGGGTTGGACCAGTGATGTTCCTTCCAGCTGTTAAGTTTTATGATTTGTACAACAGCCCCTTTACACTTTGTAGTAACAGTTCAACTTGCCAGTAGTGAAAAGCAGTAATCTGCATATGAATTATACTAATTGTACATAAATTAGCACTGATGGTTGAGTTAAAAACAGACTTTACTACATAAAAGCTCTTGTGGGTGTAACAAAATCTACATTATTTGGTGACTTTCCATGATGTGTCATTTCCAGACAGTGGACACCCCCACTTATTTTTTTCCCTGTGAAAATCACTAAGAAATGACCTGATCAAATCTTACTCCTGCTCCTGGTGAAACAACAGACTCTGTGAAACGAACAAGGCTGTGCTCTAAACACAAGGCTGAAGGCTCTGCTGCTCAGATCTAGCTGAATGAGACTGGAACTGCAATCCACCAGCCACTTAGAATTATAAAAATGGAAGGGACTGTGACCATCATTAATTCTAGCCCCCTGGTTGGTGAAGGATTTTTCATACTTAAACATCCCAGACACAGGCTCAACCAGTCTCTTCTTAAAAACCTCCGATGGAGCATTTACAACTTTCCTGGGTAGCCTGTTCTATTGCCCGACTGCCCTTACAGTCAGGAATTTTTGCTTGATATTCAGTCTAAGGGCATTTCACACAAGACACTCTCCACCCACATGTTGCAGGACTGCAGTGTTGCCCTATGGGTGCCTTGTAACATGTATAATGGGTGGGTAGTGGGTGGAGATGTCAGGTGAAAATGCCCCAATATCTCTCTTGCTGCAGCTTGTACCCATTTACACTTGTTCTACCTTCCATTGAACAATCGTTCTCCATTTTCTTTCTGGAATCCTTTCAAATATTTTAAAATATTTTAGACTGTTATCATATTCCCCCCTTTTCTCCAAGCTAAACATAATTAAACCTCTCCTCATATGATTTGTGTTCCAAAATGTTTATCATCATTTTGCTTTCCTCTGCCCACTCTCCAACTTCCTTATATCCTTCTTAAAATGGGGTGCCCAAAACTGATCACAGTATTCCAGCTGGAATCTAACCAAAGCTGAGTAGAGTAGCCCAATGACTTGTAATGTCATGCTTCCATTGATGCAGCCTTAGGGTGTTTTTAGTCATGACAGTGGTACGATTCAATCCGCTTTAGTGCGGATTAACCTGGGTGCTACAGTCATGCCTAAATGCGCCTGCCAGATGTTAGCACAGTCTGGCTTGCAACCATGGTGCGGGCTAGCCTGGGCTGTGGCTCGGGGAAATCCCCAAGTCACAACCTGGGCTAAGCTTCAGTTCAGTTGGGAGCCAGATGCCAGACCTGAAGTAAAGCGGGCTATCATGTCTGATAGTCCTCTGTACTTACCATGGTCTGGAGAGGCAGGTATCTAGTCTGGATCTAGACTACTCCAACCCAGATTTTGCAGTGGACTGAGAAATAGGGGGCAGTCTGGGGATAGCCAGGATAGGACCAAGCTGTGTTGAGTTGTGAGTAGCAGACAATAAAGTTCCCTGCCTGTTTGGATCTAGAGATGGAAACAGAGTAGTTATAGTCAATGTAGTTGTGCTTTACTTTGGTTTTACCCCTGAAGCATTCACACGAACAGAGTGTTAAATAGATGTTATCCAGGAGTAGAAGTATGTACTCCTCCCCCTTCGGTTTGTATTTTAAAGTAACTGCTCATGTGAACACTTAATGGTGCGAGGGTGGTGACCAGCTATCTCACTGGGGGTGGGGGGAATTGCTGCAAAACTACTTCAGTGTACACTGTTCATCTGAATGCTACCAAAGTGGAGGAGTTATTTCGATTTAATAAATAGTTATTTCGGTTTACACTGTGATAATATTCCAGTGAACAGAGGCAAACCAAAGTAACTATTTTAATTAAACTGAAATAACAACTCCAGTTCAGTAGTGTTGAGATGAACAGTGTAAACCAAGAAATGACTTTGATTTAATTAAATTGAAGTAGCTACTCCTCTTCAGTAGCATTCAGATGAACAGTGTAAACCAAAGTAGTACCGTGTCATTCCCCCTTCTAGCTGAGACATAATGATCACTGAACTGAGGATACTAGTCTCACACTGATACAACACAAACAATTACTTTGAAATACATACTTCTCTTCCTACTTCTGAACAACTTAGTTTAGCTCTCTGTTTGTGTGAACTTTCTGTTGCCAAGTCCTGTCGCTTCTCCCTCCATAACATTGCTAAGATACGCCCTTTTCTCTCTGTCTCCTCCGCCAAAACCCTTGTCAGCTCTCACCTCAATTACTGTAACTGTAACCTTCTTCTCACTGGCCTCCCCCTTTCTCCCCTTTCCTCCATCCAAAACTCTGCTGTCAGTGTCATCCACCTCACCCATCGCTTTGTCCACATGCAGCCCCTCCTCTCCTCTCTTCACTGGCTCCCCCTTCCTGAACGAATCTTGCTGCTAGTCTTCACCTATAAAGCTCTTCACAACCATGCTCCCCCCTACCTCTCTGTGTTAATTTCCCTCTGTACTCCAGTCCATGAATTCCACTCCTTCTCTGTCCCCTCCCATGCCTCCCTGCTCCCCTAACCACCTTTGTCCCTTCTCCCTAGCTGCTCTCCACATCTGGAACTCCCTCCCTGCCCACATCTGCCTCACCCCCTCCCTTCGTACCTTCAAATCCTTCCTCAAGACCCACCTCTTCCGCTCTGCCCTCCCCGACTCCTCACTCCCCTCTCCTAACTCCTGCTGATACCTTCCATCCAGTAAAATCTCTTACCTGAGGTCTGTGTACTCAGATCCTCACCATATGGACCAGTCAGCCATCATTCTTGATGTAACCAAGCCAAGCACGTGCACCTTCGTGAATGTTACAGCCCTTGTCTCTGCTTCTGTTCCCCTTCCTTCATCTCTCTCCCCCCTCCCCCCAAATCTCTCAGATTGTAAGCCCTAGGGCAGGGACCGTGTCTATTCCATTACTTTGTAAAGTGCCAGGTACATTGCTTGCGCTATATAAATGCTTGCTAATGATAAATAATAACAACAACAACCCTAAGGGAGTAAAACAGAAGGTCCAACTACACGTTTGTCAAGACATGGCCTGTCTGAACGCTACCAAAGTGGAGTAGGTACTCTGATTTAACTAAATCGAAGTAATTACTTTGGTTTTCTTGTGTTTGTTGAAATGTGGCCTTACTGGACCCGCTTCTGTTGGTGAGAGATGGATCAATGAAAGCTATCTTCTGAACTACTTTGTCTCCATCTCTTATATTTGGGACCTCTTCTTCCTCTTCTTTCTCTAGACTGCTTTGATCTAAGAAGACTGTTATTCATCTCAGGGTGAAAACAGACATTCACGTAACTCTGCTTTAACACCACATTAACAGTGCATTCACATTTGTTATGCACGTTGCAGGGCTGTATTGGTGCCCTATGCAGCTGTCACAGGGTTGGGGTCCTCTCTTCCTTTAGAGGCTGTCCCCTGTATGCCCACCAGGCCAGCTGCAACCCAGTTGCCTGTGCCCGCATGGGTTCCCACGTGATCAGAAAACCTTCACTGAAATCAGGGAGCTTTCAGAGGTCTGCACCTCCCAGAAACACCTCCCCTTGATCTTCCAGCCCAGCCGTAATGCAGAGAACTTTCTCTGGCCACCTGTAGCTTGTAAGAATTTGCAGTGCGGTTGTCTTATATGAAAAAGGTTCATCTATATTACATTACACGTATCCCTGAAATGTGTGTCATCTCCCCCCAAATGGGTGTGTTGCCCCCATGTCCCCATGACAGCAGCCCTGCAACATGCATAAGAAATGTTAAAGTGGAGTTAAGGTGCATGTCTGTTTTCACCCTCAGATGCACTCATTACACTGGGAGACAACACTAGCCAGGGAGGGGGATGAGCATGCAGGATTTACAACCTTCTCATTCCCTGCACACACAGCCCCCGCCCCCCAGAGTATCTCTTGATTCCACACCACATACTTTGGAAAACACAGGCAGAGACCTTGTGCTGGCTCTCTGCACCAGACTAAATTCACAGGCAATTTGAACTAAGAGACACACAGACAAGCTCTTTCCCCAGCAATAACATTTGTTCTGCTCTACAGTGATTATTACTGCTTTTGGTTTGGAATGAGTCTCTCCTCTGGTTTCTCTTTGCTGATGAGGAAAGGCTTTGTTCCCTTGGAATATTTTTCCTCTTTCATTTCTGTGATCCAAGAGTTGTTCTATGCTCATCAATCTCAGAGCTTGGCCAGTCTCAGGAAGAAATGGATCAGGTGGGGATGCGAGCCATGTTGCCTAGAAGATGCTTTTGTGCTGGCTGCTGCAAGGGCCAGGTCAACTGACAGCATTCAGGATGCTGACTTCCCAAGGAAGGGTCTGCCCTGGGGTCAGTAAGCAAACTTGGGTGGAGTTGCATGAAGGACTTGAGAGATCTTTTCATGTCTTCCTGATGATGCGTCCTGGTTTCCGCCAGTCCCTGTACCGCTCTCTCCGTATCGAGTGCACCAAAGGCCGGGAGAAGCCAATGTGGTTTGATCTTGAGAAGCTGCAGAAAGCACAGAATGAGCTGCAATTATTGATGTGCATTGGCACTAGATACCTGCTAAAGTGGGGGGAGGGGGGGAAACGACTTCTGTGAATGAACACTCTTCCCCTTTGCAAATTTGCCACTTGTTTCTTAACCTGTGTTTGCCTTCTCCCGTGGTAATGCATGCACACAGCTGCTGATTTTTCCCTGCATATCAATAGCCCATCCTTTGGACTGGGCACCAGAGAATAAGCACTCATGGAGGAGCACAGAAAGTGGTTAGGATTTCCCACAACACTCAGAGTATAGGTTTAATAGAATCACAGAGCTGGAAGGGACATCAGAGGTCATCTAGTCCAACCCCCTGCATGATGCAGGAAATTAGCAGCTACAGTATCCCTGACCCTGACAGTATTCCCCTACAGTATTCCCCACTCTAAAAGAGTGTTGTGAGAATAACCCTCAATGCTGGCTGAGTCAGGAGGTGCATGAGCAAACATGCATGGTGCTGAGAGGGAGGTGGTGTGACTCGACTCAAGAACATTTNTAATTTCCCTCTGTACTCCAGTCCATGAATTCCACTCCTTCTCTGTCCCCTCCCATGCCTCCCTGCTCCCCTAACCACCTTTGTCCCTTCTCCCTAGCTGCTCTCCACATCTGGAACTCCCTCCCTGCCCACATCTGCCTCACTCCCTCCCTTCGTACCTTCAAATCCTTCCTCAAGACCCACCTCTTCCGCTATGCCCTCCCCGACTCCTCACTCCCCTCTCCTAACTCCTGCTGATACCTTCCATCCAGTAAAATCTCTTACCTGAGGTCTGTGTACTCAGATCCTCACCATATGGACCAGTCAGCCATCATTCTTGATGTAACCAAGCCAAGCACGTGCACCTTCGTGAATGTTACAGCCCTTGTCTCTGCTTCTGTTCCCCTTCCTTCATCTCTCTCCCCCCTCCCCCCAAATCTCTCAGCTTGTAAGCCCTAGGGCAGGGACCGTGTCTATTCCATTACTTTGTAAAGTGCCAGGTACATTGCTTGTGCTATATAAATGCTTGCTAATGATAAATAATAACAACAACAACCCTAAGGGAGTAAAACAGAAGGTCCAACTACACGTTTGTCAAGACATGGCCTGTCTGAACGCTACCAAAGTGGAGTAGGTACTCTGATTTAACTAAATCGAAGTAATTACTTTGGTTTTCTTGTGTTTGTTGAAATGTGGCCTTACTGGACCCGCTTCTGTTGGTGAGAGATGGATCAATGAAAGCTATCTTCTGAACTACTTTGTCTCCATCTCTTATATTTGGGACCTCTTCTTCCTCTAGACTGCTTTGATCTAAGAAGACTGTTATTCATCTCAGGGTGAAAACAGACATTCACGTAACTCTGCTTTAACACCACATTAACAGTGCATTCACATTTGTTATGCACGTTGCAGGGCTGTATTGGTGCCCTATGCAGCTGTCACAGGGTTGGGGTCCTCTCTTCCTTTAGAGGCTGTCCCCTGTATGCCCACCAGGCCAGCTGCAACCCAGTTGCCTGTGCCCGCATGGGTTCCCACGTGATCAGAAAACCTTCACTGAAATCAGGGAGCTTTCAGAGGTCTGCACCTCCCAGAAACACCTCCCCTTGATCTTCCAGCCCAGCCGTAATGCAGAGAACTTTCTCTGGCCACCTGTAGCTTGTAAGAATTTGCAGTGCGGTTGTCTTATATGAAAAAGGTTCATCTATATTACATTACACGTATCCCTGAAATGTGTGTCATCTCCCCCCAAATGTGTGTGTTGCCCCCATGTCCCCATGACAGCAGCCCTGCAACATGCATAAGAAATGTTAAAGTGGAGTTAAGGTGCATGTCTGTTTTCACCCTCAGATGCACTCATTACACTGGGAGACAACACTAGCCAGGGAGGGGGATGAGCATGCAGGATTTACAACCTTCTCATTCCCTGCACACACAGCCCCCGCCCCCCAGAGTATCTCTTGATTCCACACCACATACTTTGGAAAACACAGGCAGAGACCTTGTGCTGGCTCTCTGCACCAGACTAATTTCACAGGCAATTTGAACTAAGAGACACACAGACAAGCTCTTTCCCCAGCAATAACATTTGTTCTGCTCTACAGTGATTATTACTGCTTTTGGTTTGGAATGAGTCTCTCCTCTGGTTTCTCTTTGCTGATGAGGAAAGGCTTTGTTCCCTTGGAATATTTTTCCTCTTTCATTTCTGTGATCCAAGAGTTGTTCTATGCTCATCAATCTCAGAGCTTGGCCAGTCTCAGGAAGAAATGGATCAGGTGGGGATGCGAGCCATGTTGCCTAGAAGATGCTTTTGTGCTGGCTGCTGCAAGGGCCAGGTCAACTGACAGCATTCAGGATGCTGACTTCCCAAGGAAGGGTCTGCCCTGGGGTCAGTAAGCAAACTTGGGTGGAGTTGCATGAAGGACTTGAGAGATCTTTTCATGTCTTCCTGATGATGCGTCCTGGTTTCCGCCAGTCCCTGTACCGCTCTCTCCGTATCGAGTGCACCAAAGGCCGGGAGAAGCCAATGTGGTTTGATCTTGAGAAGCTGCAGAAAGCACAGAATGAGCTGCAATTATTGATGTGCATTGGCACTAGATACCTGCTAAAGTGGGGGGAGGGGGGGTAACGACTTCTGTGAATGAACACTCTTCCCCTTTGCAAATTTGCCACTTGTTTCTTAACCTGTGTTTGCCTTCTCCCGTGGTAATGCATTCACACAGCTGCTGATTTTTCCCTGCATTTCAATTGCCCATCCTTTGGACTGGGCACCAGAGAATAAGCACTCATGGAGGAGCACAGAAAGTGGTTAGGATTTCCCACAACACTCAGAGTATAGGTTTAATAGAATCACAGAGCTGGAAGGGACATCAGAGGTCATCTAGTCCAACCCCCTGCATGATGCAGGAAATTAGCAGCTACAGTATCCCTGACCCTGACAGTATTCCCCTACAGTATTCCNTAAGGTAACACCTGAATTGTTGTCCCTTGTACCTCCCAGGCAACGTACTGCACACTTACCATTACACCACACTATAAAATATTTATTTATTTTTAAAAATTTCTACCCTATCCCTCCTGCCACAGGCAGCTTGGGGTGGTTTACAAATTCTAAAACATCTAAAACATCAATTAAAATTACATAAAAGGAGGAAGACAAAAAACATCCCACCCCACCATCCCCAACCCCCCTCCCATTACCATCTCCCCCGCCAAATGCCTGGAAGAACAGCCAGGTCTTACAACTTCTCCAAAAAGAGGGGAAGCCAGCTGAGCCTCTACTGGAAGGGAGTTCCACAGTTGTGGTGTGGCCACCGAGAATGCCCTCCCCTGTGTGGCTCCCCAAAGAACTCAGGGGACTTTGAGCAGGGCACCCCCGGATGACTGCAGGGGCCGATCCAGGACCCAGGGAGTGAGGTGGTCTTGCAGACATGCTGCTAACATAGTCCCAATCGGGTCTGGACCACCAGGAAGGGCGTGGAGACTGTCTGCCCCCATGCTGTGCCCAGCACCCCTCTTCCCACCATGACGGGCAGTCACGGTGGCATATGATGGCCACCATGGTGGCTGACCATGTCGGACCTGATCCAGACCAGAAGTAGCCTGCTGTAGCCTGCTGTAGCCTCTGGCCCAGTCAGCCATGGACACGCCTGGGAGCAATTTGAAGCAACATCTGACGGCCCGCCTAACACATGTGCTGATGGCCTGTGGGTCTAAATGGGCCTCAGCGGACCTAAGAAGACTACCATCACATTTGTTAACACTCACTGTAACCCAGCGTCCTCCTGCAGCAGTAACATCCCCAGCCCAGGAAGCACAGACTGTAGCTTCCAATACCGATCAGCAGGTACAACTAAAGAGAGATGGATAGGGGCACTACCTCCGTGAGTCCCTGAAAGCTTTATCCAGAGGAGTGGGGCCACATCTGAAAGAGTGCAGGGCAAAGGGGTTGCTTCTGGTCTGGATCAGGGGCTGTCACAACTCTTTCTGACATGACCCCACCCTGCATAGAAAGTAATGACATCATGATGCTATGACCCGCCGCTCCCTTTCTGACATGGCCATCCCCAGAAGCCCTGGTTTGTCATCACACCCCCCATTGAGACACAGAGACTGATATGGGTTATAAACTGGCAGCACTCTTTATTCAACAAACCAGTAAATCAGGCCGCTGGGTAATTGTACAAGCAAGTTGGGTCCAGAATGCTAGCTACTTATTTATTTAACTTATTAACTTGGGTATTGATCTGGATATGCCCTCCAGTTTCAGTACCTCTCACAAACATCATCCCCCTTTTGATAGCACCCTGGCTCTGGCCAAACAGGGCGAAACAACAGGCCCAACTCAGGGGACGAGTAAGGAGGTAAGTGCCCGCAAGGAGGACAGCGCATGTCCTTACTACCCTGCTAAGACACCTCTCCCCAGGAGTCCTGACCCCAGTGCATGCTGTGCTCCTCATTACACTAGGTATCACCTCCCCATCTCTAAAGGAGATGGCTCTTACTACCCTATTCTCATCCTATTTAACCTACCTTAGCATACTGGACCCCTGCCACAAAGGGGGAGAAACCCGCTCCCCTGACACCCACCGCCTATTCCTCCAACACGCACTGTAAGTGTGCGGTTAGTATCCCCAGGTACAACTCATTCCCAGTGGGTGACAAGTGCACCCCATCAGCTCGGAATAACTCTACCCGCTTATGTCCTATCTCTGGATGCCTAATCATGGTCCCTCCCAAACTGTGTATCCACTTACCTATTTCCCTATTAACGTTTTTTCTAACCCTATCAACTTTACCCGGTTTTACTGCCAATTCCCATTTAACCCTTGGTTATCAACTAGTCTAAACTATCCGGGTTCCCTGCAACCATCGCCTAATGGTCATCAAATCCTTCTTGATCTGTATTATCAAATTGATGCCTTTCTGCACTGTTAGTTCATTTCCCCCTAAGTGAATTACAAGTACACGTGGTGCAGGCCTGTGTCTCATTCAGGGAAGCAGCGGGCTCCAGCGCATTCCACTCCTGTCCATCCACTTGATCCATGCCATGTCACCCAATCCCAACTGTGAACCCCTGTCGGTCCTTGCAGCAGCTTCGCCGGCCCATCGCAGTGGCCCACAATCCATACCCCACATCGCCTTCTCCTGTAGGGCATTGGTCCTACAGGGAAAACAATCATTTAGTGCTGCTGTAATCTCACATATTTTTTATAAGCCCTGGACCTCCATCTCCCCACTGCCTTGATTGCCTCCTCAGGCAATGCAGCGGCGGTTGCTGTTGTGGCCACTCCAATCCTGAAAGAATGGGACCCAAAGTCCGCAGGGGGCAACCCAACCTGGACAAGGGACGCCCATAGTACAGCTGTAAACTGGTAGCTAGTCAACTTAGTTCCATTCCCATTTTTATTTATTTATTTATTTATTTATTTAAAATTTATATCCCGCACCTCCTGCCCACAGGGCAGCCTGGGGTGGTGAACAACATTAAATAAAAACAATATAATATTTATTTATTTTTAAAATTAAAAATACAATATGTGGGGAAAAATCCCACCCGTACCCCACCCCTACCCCTCGCCAAAAGCCTGACGGAACAGCCAGGTCTTACATACACGCCAAAACAGCAGGAGAGTGGAAGCCAACCGAGCCTCCTCCGGGAGCGAATTCCACAGCACAGGGACAGCAACCGAAAAAGATCTAACATTGGTGGCCACCAGCCTCACCTGGGGAACCTCCAAAAAGGCTCCCAAGGATGATCTCAAGGGTCGCACAGGCACATGGGGAGTGAGGCGGTCCCACAGATAAGCAGGGCCCAGGCTGTGAAGGGCTTTATAGGTTAAAACCAGCACCTTGAACTTGGCCCAGTACTTTATAGGCAGCCAGTACAGAGCCCAAAACACTGGTGTCATGCGCTCGCTGTGACCCGCCCCCGTAAGGAGACGGGCCGCAGCATTCTGCACCAGCTGCAGCCTCTGGACCAGCTTCTCAGGCAGCCCCATGTA
>QEPC01014430.1:91492-104332 GCA_003113815.1 Sphenodon punctatus | reverse complement strand
GGCCCCGCCCCCTCCCTGATTCCCCGCCTGGATCCCCGGCACGTCTGTTTGCCGTGCCTGGGTGATCCCGGCGGGGAATCTCTGGGTTGTTTTCGGGACGGGTCGAAGCCGCCCCGTCACATCTGAAAACACCCGCTGCCAGGCAACCAGCAACAACACAGATCAGGGAGGGAGATTTAAAGGGCACACAACAGCAGCCAGGACGAGCCGCCCCGGCGCCTTCCGGGTGCTTTGACCACAGTCCGGCCCGGGATCGGCGTAATGTCTGTTGCGCTGCCCCGGACTGTGGTCTGGTGGTCTGATTCCCTGCCGTGGTCCCTGTCCCGTCATGTCTGTTCAGGGCTTTCCTTGACCATGGGGGTGGTTAATCTGTTCACCCCCGCTGGGAATCCACTGTGGTGAATCGGGACCGTGTAATGTCTGAAATCACCCAAAGTCACACTAATGGTCCAGCCAGCACAGCAATCCTTTCTCCAGCAGTGGCCAATACTGGAAGCTTCAAAGGAAATGCACCAAAACAGATCCCATACATTTCTTTTCAATCCCCTCTTGTTCTCTCCCAGGTTCCAGTAGTCAAAGGCCTCATTTTTGTGACCATCATGGCTAAAAGCCATGTGCCAATCCTCCATGAATTTAGCCAATCCTTTTTTCAGCCCAGACATACTATTGGCTTTCACAACATCCTCTGGCAAGGAGTTCCATGGGTTAATGGTATGCCAAGTATAGAGATACTTCCTTTTGTTTGGTTTTTAGCCCCACTGCTGCTGATTAATTTCATCGGGTATCATCTAGTTCTAGTATTATGAGAAAGGGTAGAAAACACTGTAATCTTTTGAATAGTACTAGGCTAGTAAGTTTATCAGTGTTCAGCTATTGGTATGTTTTTCTCAGAGACTGAGGGTGCATCCTTCATCCATCAAAATCAATGGCTCAGTTCTGATGGACTTTAGTGGTAGAGGGTTGCAACTCAAGAAACTTTCATTTCACCAATAACTCTGTGATTTGAAACCCCTGGCTTTATGCGACAGATTTTTGTTTTTACTGATATTTTAGTAATCCTGGAGCAGTTTTGATTTTACACAAGCGTGATGAACTGATGCCAGCCCATCTGTCTTTGTAAGGTTCTAAAAAATATTAGGGAGATGGCAATTGCAAACATAGATGATGTTATATTATTGGATTGTAAAAAGAATGTTTGTTCTGACACATGCTCCAGACTAGGAATTAGCATCACTACGGCCTGTCTGTTGCATCCTCATGTCCATACACAGTTTTTTTCTGCTGTGCAGATTTTTAAAATTATTATTATTAAAGGATCATCTTAACAGACATAGCACCAAGCATGGGGGTGGGGTCCTAGGAGAGAAATATCTCAATATTGACACAATCTCCAGTGATTTAATATCAAATACTCAGATTAGGTGCAGTCTAGGGAGGCGCATGTCTCTCTCTGATGGATAATTTGCATGAAGTATGGTTACTGCTAATTAATCACATCCATTTCTTCTGAGGTGTGCTGTTGGGCATCTTAAATCACTGAGTGACAATACAGATTTTTATTAGAATAAATCAGATGCAAAAATCTGGGAATGTAAATCAAATCTGCAGTGCATTCCTGTTGAGTGCGCACAAAAGATGAACGGATCTCGTGCTGCGATAATGACTCTATAGAGCACATGGGGTATACAATATGCAATATAGCCAGTTATAACAGAGACCAGCCCCTCCCCATCACTGCTCACACAAATCAAGCATCTTTCCATTCCCCTCTTATTTTCTATTAATCAGGAGTGTAGCTAGGTTGGAATGGGATCTGATGCAGAAAATGGAACATCTGCCCCCCATACTCTCTCCCAGCAGCCAGGCACACAGTTGTGCACCAAGGAGTGTGCCCCCCACTCCAAGCTCATAGACCCCCCTCCCCCCACATGAAGCTTCACCACCTGTCCCTTTGCCCTTGCTATTAATTACCAGCTCACCTAGAGGACCAGACTGGCCCAGCTTGCTTCTTTGGCTTGGCTACCTGCTTCTGATACTCCACCCAGCCGCTGACCAGCTCATGGAAGATCACCAGATAAAGGAGGAAGATGAGAATTCTTGGGTCCATTCGTGGCACCTCTGGGTCATTTTCATTGGGCACCACAGACATTGAGCTGGGAGAACAATGGAAGGTCAGCTGGAAGAAGGCTGTAATTCCTGGAGCAGAGGGATGCTGAGGAGGAGGCTAGCTGGTTGAAATTGTGCAGAGTGGATTAACGCTATAAAAGCTCCCCAGGGAAGGAAGACTGGTGCCTGCTACGCAAAGCCACAGCCACACAGCTGCGGAGGCTGCCGACGTCTCCCTTTATAGCGCTGCTCGCTTACCACAGTCTCGGCTATCTGATCTTTTTATTGTTTCTCCTGCTGTTTCGGTGTTAATTCTGCAGCCCGGAGCGAGTTCCCTACCCTTTCATCATACAGCACAAGCAATCCAGCCCTGCTGCAGAATCATCTGTCACAACTGGCCAGACCAGGAGGAGCTGGCTGCTGTGCCCCTTAGGCTTTAATTGATATGGATCCAGCCTCCCTGCCAATCTTCTCCCTGTTGCCATCGGCTGCTGAGAACGCTGCCTTCCCAGTAGTGAAAAAACTCTTTCCTCCTCTTCCTATTCCCTTTCTATTTTTGCCCTCTCTTAGTTACTACATATTATCCAGCTCTTTGATAAGCACTTAAATATGATCTTCCAGAGTGCTAGCAGATAGCACAGTGATGAATCCCACTGAAGTGAATGGGATTCACACCCACCCTAACTACTAATGTGCACATACTACTCTGCCAGAGGAACCTGCTAGGTCAGGGTTGGGGAACCTTTTCCCTCCCAGGGGCCACTTTGAAAGCTTGCACAAGCTCTGAGAGTCTCACAGAAGTTGGGACAGGGGTGGTTAAGGGATGCACTCAGGAAAGGAGGGCCCAAATCATGGATCTGTGCCATGGAACTGTCCCCTAGCCTTGTTTGCATGACCTCATCTCTGCTTCCTTCCCTGGAGCACAGTTTTTCAGATGATTGGAGGTAAGAACTGGGACCACATAAAAACATGCCAAAGGCCACATTTGGCCCCCGGGCCTGAGGATCCCCACCCCTGTGCTAGATAAAGCAGTGGCTCTCAGGACACAGTCACAGATGCCATTTCTCCCCATCCCTTCAATTTCCTGCCTAAGAGTGAAATTGCACATTTGAACTTTTCCCATGTTCCCTCCTCCCTTTTGCCCTTATTGCCATGGCCACTGCTAGGCAATTGCTGCCCCCATGCCTGGAACATTCCTTCTGTTCCTTCCTTTCCTTCCCCAACCTTCAAATCCATTGAAAAACTACTTCTTCTATCAGGCTGTCCTTAGCTCCTCATCCCCATAGACTTGTCACTGATACTGCCTCTTCCATCCTCCTCCTCCTCTCCCCGTAACTAAGTTGCACCTGCAACTTCTCAACTTGTGTGAATGTATCCCTGTATCTCTATATGTGCCGCTCTCTCATGTCCCATCCCTTGTCTTTCCTAGATTTAAGCTCCTTGGGCTTCCAGCTACTAACAGCACCAGGTACATTGCTTGTGCTATAAAATAATAAAGACATAATAATTAATATTAATAAGGAAAGGCCACATAGCCTGTCCCCAAAAATGCAGGTGGACTGATGGGAGAATCTATCCCATCACAAATTATGAAAAATGCACATTGCAGAATAAATACAATTGTTAAACCTAGGCTTCCAAGTTATGATTAACCATGCGGTTAAAAAAAGACCTGGGGGAAAGAGATTTTTGCAGACTTAGAGTGCTTGCCCATGATGCCTGGTGTGACGAAACTCCCGGTGCGGAATCTCAAGGTTGGGAATCGTACATTTATCTCAGAACATGGGCATGGGCGAGGGAGCACAGCATGCAAATCATTGTGGTCAATCAAAAATATTTAACTCATAAGCCAAGATTTAACAATTATGCTTAATCCCTTCACATACATTTTTGTAACATGTGAAGGGATTAATCCTGCTGGATTAATCCTGCTTCAGCAGGATTTCCTGCAGGAGAAGCCCCCTTTGCCCGCTGCATGGGGGTGACGGGCATTTGTCCCCTCCCTCCCTCCCCCCCCAGTGGAGCGAGGAGACGGGAAGAGAGCTGCGGCGGGGAGGTGCTCCTAAAATGCTCCCCACCGGAGAATGTTGGTTGCTGGGCAACCGGTCCGTTGAGCGCTTGCATGAAGGCAGCGCGGGCTAATTGGAGCAGTCCCGCCACCTTTTAGGAGGGGTCGGGGTTGCGCANTACCAGCTCACCTAGAGGACCAGACTGGCCCAGCTTGCTTCTTTGGCTTGGCTACCTGCTTCTGATACTCCACCCAGCCGCTGACCAGCTCATGGAAGATCACCAGATAAAGGAGGAAGATGAGAATTCTTGGGTCCATTCGTGGCACCTCTGGGTCATTTTCATTGGGCACCACAGACATTGAGCTGGGAGAACAATGGAAGGTCAGCTGGAAGAAGGCTGTAATTCCTGGAGCAGAGGGATGCTGAGGAGGAGGCTAGCTGGTTGAAATTGTGCAGAGTGGATTAACGCTATAAAAGCTCCCCAGGGAAGGAAGACTGGTGCCTGCTACGCAAAGCCACAGCCACACAGCTGCGGAGGCTGCCGACGTCTCCCTTTATAGCGCTGCTCGCTTACCACAGTCTCGGCTATCTGATCTTTTTATTGTTTCTCCTGCTGTTTCGGTGTTAATTCTGCAGCCCGGAGCGAGTTCCCTACCCTTTCATCATACAGCACAAGCAATCCAGCCCTGCTGCAGAATCATCTGTCACAACTGGCCAGACCAGGAGGAGCTGGCTGCTGTGCCCCTTAGGCTTTAATTGATATGGATCCAGCCTCCCTGCCAATCTTCTCCCTGTTGCCATCGGCTGCTGAGAACGCTGCCTTCCCAGTAGTGAAAAAACTCTTTCCTCCTCTTCCTATTCCCTTTCTATTTTTGCCCTCTCTTAGTTACTACATATTATCCAGCTCTTTGATAAGCACTTAAATATGATCTTCCAGAGTGCTAGCAGATAGCACAGTGATGAATCCCACTGAAGTGAATGGGATTCACACCCACCCTAACTACTAATGTGCACATACTACTCTGCCAGAGGAACCTGCTAGGTCAGGGTTGTGGAACCTTTTCCCTCCCAGGGGCCACTTTGAAAGCTTGCACAAGCTCTGAGAGTCTCACAGAAGTTGGGACGGGGCTGGTTAAGGGATGCACTCAAGGAAAGGAGGGCCCAAATCATGGATCTGTGCCATGGAACTGTCCCCTAGCCTTGTTTGCATGACCTCATCTCTGCTTCCTTCCCTGGAGCACAGTTTTTCAGATGATTGGAGGTAAGAACTGGGACCACATAAAAACATGCCAAAGGCCACATTTGGCCCCCGGGCCTGAGGATCCCCACCCCTGTGCTAGATAAAGCAGTGGCTCTCAGGACACAGTCACAGATGCCATTTCTCCCCATCCCTTCAATTTCCTGCCTAAGAGTGAAATTGCACATTTGAACTTTTCCCATGTTCCCTCCTCCCTTTTGCCCTTATTGCCATGGCCACTGCTAGGCAATTGCTGCCCCCATGCCTGGAACATTCCTTCTGTTCCTTCCTTTCCTTCCCCAACCTTCAAATCCATTGAAAAACTACTTCTTCTATCAGGCTGTCCTTAGCTCCTCATCCCCATAGACTTGTCACTGATACTGCCTCTTCCATCCTCCTCCTCCTCTCCCCGTAACTAAGTTGCACCTGCAACTTCTCAACTTGTGTGAATGTATCCCTGTATCTCTATATGTGCCGCTCTCTCATGTCCCATCCCTTGTCTTTCCTAGATTTAAGCTCCTTGGGCTTCCAGCTACTAATTATACAGCACCAGGTACATTGCTCGTGCTATAAAATAATAAATACATAATAATTAATATTAATAAGGAAAGGCCACATAGCCTGTCCCCAAAAATGCAGGTGGACTGATGGGAGAATCTATCCCATCACAAATTATGAAAAATGCACATTGCAGAATAAATACAATTGTTAAACCTAGGCTTCCAAGTTATGATTAACCATGCGGTTAAAAAAAGACCTGGGGGAAAGAGATTTTTGCAGACTTAGAGTGCTTGCCCATGATGCCTGGTGTGACGAAACTCCCGGTGCGGAATCTCAAGGTTGGGAATCGTACATTTATCTCAGAACATGGGCATGGGCGAGGGAGCACAGCATGCAAATCATTGTGGTCAATCAAAAATATTTAACTCATAAGCCAAGATTTAACAATTATGCTTAATCCCTTCACATACATTTTTGTAACATGTGAAGGGATTAATCCTGCTGGATTAATCCTGCTTCAGCAGGATTTCCTGCAGGAGAAGCCCCCTTTGCCCGCTGCATGGGGGTGACGGGCATTTGTCCCCTCCCTCCCTCCCCCCCCAGTGGAGCGAGGAGACGGGAAGAGAGCTGCGGCGGGGAGGCGCTCCTAAAATGCTCCCCACCGGAGAATGTTGGTTGCTGGGCAACCGGTCCGTTGAGCGCTTGCATGAAGGCAGCGCGGGCTAATTGGAGCAGTCCCGCCACCTTTTAGGAGGGGTCGGGGTTGCGCAGAGCATTCCTGTGAGGCGGCATTCCTGTAGGGGAGAGAGGGGAAGCAGCAGCCCCACCCATCCCACCCTCTTGCACTGTGGTATTGTTACTGGTTGCCGTCAGGGAGCCGAGGAGGAATTTTGGCGAGTAGACTGATTTTAACAGGATCGCTGGTTTTGCCTCCTTAGCAGTGCAGAGTAGGTTAAATGGGTTTGATTGGCAACAACTCATTTCGGTATTTTCATGTTTTTAATTATAATGGGCAGTCTTAATTGGCATTTTGAATTTTTATAAATAGGGCGATTGTACTTGTCAACCTTGGATTGATGGAGATGAACAGATAATCTGGAACAGATATGGAATGGTTAATTGTCGCACTTGCGACAATTAACCATTCCATATGCTAGGGTAGGATAAATAGGTAAGGTATAGGATCAAGAGTCATCTCCTTAAGAGATGGGGAAGTGGTACCCAGGGTCATGCAGGGCACAGCAGGCACTGGGATCATGACCCTGTCTTAGCAGAGTAGCAAGGACATGCGCTGTCCTCTGACTCGGTAGGCATTTACCTCCTTACTCACACCCAAAGTTGGGGCTTGTTCGTCCCCCCTGTTCAGCCAGAACCTGAGTGTTGTCAAAGGGGGGCAGGTTAATTTGGTGACCTGATTAAGGAAGGCACATCCTGATCAGGCACGAGTTAATAAGATAAGTTAGAGCTAGCCTACTGGACCCGAATTACTGTGCAATTTACCCACCGACCTTATTTATTGAATAATAAAGTGCGCCATTTTACAACCCAACCACTGTCTCCGAGCATTAATTGGGGGTGCGTCGACAAACATGATTTCCCTCTCACGGGATGAATCCCTCACTGCCTGCATGGTCAAGTGAACGCATTGCTGAAAACAAAACAACCTTGCAGCATAATAGGATACTTAGCCACGGCCATGTCAGTATGGGAAGTAACATTTGAAGCAGGGAGGGAATGTGGGGACAGTTAAAATGCAGGATTATAAATTCTAGCAAGACGTAGTAGAAGTGGGAGAAGTGCCTTGTGAGAAAATACTCACACCTCAGGAGTTACAGGAACGAGCAGTGTTATAACTACATGTAGGCCGGGTGGCCATAACTACCCTTTAAAAGTGGAGGCTTATGAAAAATATATGGTGCAGGGCTGCACTAGAACCAATGCAGCCCTGCAACTTGTGGGAGTGTCCCCTTTTAAAAGGGGAGATATGTTCACATTAACTACATGTGGCTTTGCAGATTTTGCTTACCCACCCTCGCTTGCTCCACTATTCTACCCCTATAAAAACTTTAAATTGGGAGCTTGTACTGTAGTGGGGGATCCCCCCACCTGCAACGCAATCTTCCAGCTTGCGGGTTCCACCACAGGCAACAGGGCTGGATTCAGGCAAGTACAGGCTGAGCAACAGCACAGGAGCCCAAAGCATGATAAACTTTAAATGACAACAGAAGCATGAGAATCTGCTTTACACCCTTGGAAATTGTGCAAGTTCATAATTCAAATGGTTTTGTAATAGCCTGCCCATGGAGGAGCTTCTCCTAAGTCCAGACATTAGCAATTGCTCTGTTTTCCAAGGTACAGGCTGTAAAGACCCAGCCCAGGTCTGGGACCAGACAGAACAGGGATGACCAGGCAGAGAAACAGACAGGATCATGTCTGGTCAGGTAATGGAGATAGGAGTAGGCAACCAGAGCAATAGGGCAGTCTAAGTACAGGCCCCCCAGTGCCTCACACATGGAGGGGCCACGTCAATAATGACAAACAGGGTGATATTGAGAAGGAATGGGGCAGGGGGGAGCCTCAAATGAACATTCTGCCCCAGGCTCTCAGTCTTAAAAAGGGGCAAGCCAATGGTTCAGGTTCAGGCTCAGACTTGAATGTGAGGAGGTCTGACAGGGCTGGCGTGGGAGGCAGGAACAGGGTTGAAGCAAAGGGAAACAAGAGACACGCCAAGTCCCGTCTGCATCAGGGCATGACCAGAAAGCAGCAGTACTTTACCCTGTAGTCTTTTATACTGACAACAACTAATCCCATGGCAGGGGCATGGCTTAGCTGCTGCAAGAAGCAGGTGATGGACCTGGTGCCCAGAACTAAGCTCATGGCTAGAGTGGTGCTACAGGTCAGGCTGCTGTGTTGGGACTCCCATGGATGCCATTTCAAGGCCAGCAGGGTGATGACATGGGTTTAACTATGGCTGTTTTTACACAGACGTGTGTGTGTGTGTGTGTTTGTGTTTTGGCGTGGTGGGTGTAGTAACACCCACCTACACCCATCTCCACCCATGGAGAATCCTCCGTTCTGTCGGAGGGTTCTGTGGGTGGCAGTGGGTGTGTGGCAGGTGTTGGTGGGTGTGCGGCGGGAACGCGCATGCACAAACACCAGCCGCCCGTGGTGTCTACACAGGTGCACCCCTGCCGCACACCCATCCCCCCACCCACCGGTGGCCATATACACAGACTTCTCCCCCCCCACCGCACACCCGCTCAAACACAGAGCAGCTGGGGGGAGGGGGGCGTCCCTGTCTAAACAGCCTACCAGTTAGAACATTTTCCTCCTACTGAGTGTCATGACCATAGGCGACTCGTAGGAGGTTAGGTGACTCGTAGGAGGGGACGTGTAGGGGCATGTGCCCCCCCCCCCGATTTTCAGAAGCCCTATAGAACCCTTTGGACCCCCCTGCCCAGCGACCACTCCTGTGCCTCCCCCCCCCTCCCCCACTATTGACAGTTACCAGTCATGGTCATGGCAGATGACATTTTTATTATTTATACAATACCACCACCTAGCTCTTTCATAGCACTTTTGATCCATGTATCTCAATTGTCAGATCCCTTTTTGAGTGCTACTAAATTCTTTGCCACAACAGTATCTCTTTATTATATCTGAGTATCTTGTGGCAGTTAAGTTCCAAAGGCAAGGTATACGTTATGTGAAAATCATTTAGCTCAATGGATGCATTGCTTGTGTACACCAGACATAGTAAACACAGTTTTCTTTTGAATACAGCACATCTATTACATAGCTTAAGGAAGACAGTAAACACACACATGCACATGCATAGCTTAAGGAAGACAGTAAACACACACATGCACATGCATAGCTTAAGGAAGACAGTAAACACACACACGCACATGCAGAGTTCCATGTAGCAGGCACTGTCCACAATGACTAGGGAATTTAAAATCTTTTAGGACTTCTGTTCAATTAAATTCTCCAACTTCATCAAATTCTCCTCTTCAATTTAAAGAACAAGGTGTGCGCAATAACTTCCTCTTTTAACTGTATAATTGGAATATTGAATGTAATTATGATGCTAAATAAATAAAAACTGCAGGTGTCTGAGAACTGATAAAATGTTAACAAGAGGGAGGAGCAGAAATGCTTGACGTACAGCATGAAAAGGATGGTGGAACTGTATTGCTATAGCAACAGAGGAAGTTGCCAGGCTGCAGGAAATAAGATGAGATGCATCACGTAGCACAGATTTGCATTTTATAAACCGCTTGTAAAATTCATGTACAGTTATTCTGGAATCATCCTACAGAAACTAATGGGCCCGCTTGTGTTAATAAGTGCTCATGAGCAAGGCAAAAGTACTCAGATTCTCATTAAGAGTTTGATCATTTGCATGCTGTTTTTTCTGAATACATAATTATTTCCATAAAATCTAACTCTGTGGTGCCAAAAATCTTTGCCCATGTGATCCACTTTTAGGTTTAAATATAATCACATGACCCCAGATAGTAAAAAAGACATGCAAAGCATAACAAGCTGTGATCAGGATTGCATCTCACATCTGCAGAGGGTGAAATTCCACTTGGGGTCCTCACCCACAGTTTGGGATCTTCTTATCTGTTTCTAAATGTAGAGATGGGTAACTATATTGTTTTGTGAATATATTTATGAATGAATAGTGTGATATTACTCTGATACCATGACAAGTATTCCAGAAACTGCTGGGGATTGGTGAAAATGCACACAGAACTTGGATAGCTTCCTGAACTTTGGCACTAAGGAATTTTGGTACAAAAAGCCATGCAGGAAGCACATTGTTTGACACTCCCTGTTATACCAATATCCTATGTCCAAAAAATACAATCTAGTTGAGAAGCAGAAACAATCCTTCATGACTGAAATGACAAATCAGACACTGGAGAAAAGCAATTTCCAATTACAGTGTAGCTGGACACCTTGTTGGACATGTTTTTAAACAGGCTAGAGGGGTGTCCAGATAGGGACTGTTTCAGTCCTGAACAGCTGATCAGCACTTAATAGATGATTGGCTCTGATAACACAGCTATTCAGTGCTAAAGAGATAAGCTTTATGTTCCCTGCAAAAGTAACACAGGATTTAAAGCACTTTGCCACCCAAATTCTGATGCACCACTCCCAAACCAGTATGGGGGCTAAGCAGGGGTCATGCCAAGTCAGTGGTGTCCCTGATTGGCTGTAAGAGAGGAGTCATCCCAAATTTGAGCAGGCAGTAGGAGGGGAGCTGAGAGAAGGACCCAAGACTGGGAGACAATTAGAACAAGGCTGGGTCCAGTCAAGGCTGGGAGAGACTGGAACAGGGCTGGGTCCAAGGTCGTGAGTAAAAGACCAGGAACAGGTAGGGTTGTCACCTATGTACATTTTTTTCAAGCCACTTATTAAAAATACATGTTGCAGGGCCTCCATTGGTGCCAGTGCAGGCCCTGCAACAGGTATTTTTCATAAGTGGCCTCGAAAAAATATACAGAGGTGGCAACCCTAGAACAGACCCAGCACAATGCTTGGGTAGGGGAGTGATGAAAGGGCTGTCCTGTTTCTTTCTGACTTGACCACAACCCCTTCCCAAGTATAGTGGTGATATCACACCCTTCCGTGCCCAACCCTTTGTAACATGGCCATGTCTCCCACCTGAAGAGGTGGGAACTGGTGATGCCATTGCACAATTATTTATTTATTTTATCACATTTCTACGCTGCCACCTCCTGCTCACGCATCTTGGGGCGGCTCACAACATAATAAAAACCATTAATAAAACAGTTAAAACCAGAAAACATTAAACCCCTAGAAGAACAAAGACACACACCCCCTCCCCAACCCACCTTACTCCTCTCCCTCGCCAAAAGCCTGACGGAACAGCCAGGTCTTACAACCTCCGCGAAAGGAAGCTAAGGAAGATGACACTCGGATCCCCATCGGGCGGGCATTCTACAGCTTTGAGGTGACCACCAAAAAATCTCAATCATTGTTGGTCACCCAACGCGTCCAGGGTTCTTATAACCACCACCCCCGGACAACCGTAGGGGTCGATCCAAGCCCCAGGGGGTGAAGCGGTCTCTTAAATAAGTGGGGCCCAGGCCATAAGAGACTTTATAGGTCAATACCAGCACACTGAATCTGGCCCGGAGACCATAGGCACCCAGTGCAGAGCCTGGAGCATTATAAGAACATATGAAGTGCCATACTGGGTCAGACCAATGGCCCATCTAGCCCACCATCCTGTCTCTGACAGTGGCCAATCACAGTGACTTGGGAGAAGCACCCAACAGGTCACAATGGGGGACCCATTCCCTGTTGCTTCCCCCCCAGCTCCCATCATGTTCCCTGATCCTGTCTGGCTAATAGCTGCTAATCGACCTATCTTCCAGAAACTTGTCCAAATCTCTTTTAAACTCAGCTATAGTACTGGCTCTTACCACAGCCTCTAGCAGTAGATTCCACAACCCAACTATATGCTGAGTGAAAAAATATTTTCTTTTATTTGTTTTAAACTTGTCACCCATGAGTTTCATGGAGTGTCCTCTAGTAATAGTACTAGCGGAGAGGGTAAATAACTGCTCCTTGTTTATTAGTTCCACACCACTCATGATTTTATAGATCTCTATCATATCTCTTCTCAGTTGTCTCATCTCCGAGCTGAAGAGCCCCAACCTATCAAGCCTCTCCTCATACGGGAGCCCTTCCGTGCCCTTGATCATTTTTGTTGCCCTTCTCTGTACCTTTTCTAGTTCAGCTGTGTCTTTTTGGAGATGGGGGATCAGAACTGCACACAATATTCGAGGTGCGGTCACACCATTGATTTGTATAGAGGCATTATGACCTCCTCAGTTTTATTCTCTATCCCCTTCTGAATAATTCCTAACATTCTGTTTGCGTTTTTGACTGTTGCTGCGCACTGAGCTGTGGATTTCATTGTATTGTCCACAACCGCCCCCAGATTCT
>QEPC01014430.1:79718-90974 GCA_003113815.1 Sphenodon punctatus | reverse complement strand
ATTAAGCCATGTTTGTCAATATGCCCTGTAATTCTGTCCTTAATGATGGTTTCCACCATTTTGCCTGGCACAGACATCAAGCTTACTGGTCTGTAGTTTCCAGGATCGCCTCTGGATCCCTTTTAAAATATTGGGGTTACATTTGCCACCCTCCAGTCCTTGGGTACAGTGGCAGATTTTAGTGACAGGTTACAAATTACTAACAGTAGGTCTGTGATTTCATATTTGAGTTCCTTCGGAATTCTGGGATGAATGCCATCTGGCCCTGGTGACTTGTTAGTATTCAGTTTGTCAATTTGCCCTAGAACATCCTCCAACGTCACATTGATTTGAAACAGCTCTTCCAAATCCTCGCCCACAAAGCAAGGGTCTGGCGTGGCTACCTCCCCAAAATCCTCTGCAGCGAAGACCGACGCAAAGAACTCATTCAGGTTCTCTGCAATGTCCTTATCCTCCCTGAGCCTTTTATTCCCCTGTTATCTAATGGCCCAACTGACTCCCTAGCAGGCTTCTTGCTTGTGATGTATTTGAAAAAGTTTTTGTTGGTTCTTTTTGCCTCTTTAGCAAGCCTCCCTTCAAAATCTCTCTTGGCCTGCCTTAACACTTTACATTTACGTTGCCGGTGTTTATGCTCTTTTGTATTATTTTCATTGGGACTAGCCTTCCATTTCTTTAAAGGATGTCTTTTGGGCTCTAATAGCCTCCTTCACCTCCCCATTTAGCCACAGTGGAAGATTTTTGGTCTTTCTGCTTCCTTTTTTAACTTGCGGGATGCATTTAATCTGGGTTTCCAGAAGGGTGCTTTTAAACAGCCTCCATGCCTGTTGCAAACTTGTAGCCCTTGCAACTGCGTTTTTTAGTTTCTTTTTAACTAGTTTCCTCATTTTGTCAGTCTCCCTTTTTAAAGTTAAATGCTACTACTGTATTTTTGTTTGTCTTTCTCACTCCAGAAATTACGTCAAATGTGATCATATTATGATCTCTTTTGCCTAGTGACTCCGCCACAGTTATTCCTTGCACCAAATCCTGCATGCCACTCAGGACTAGATCTAGAATATCTCCTCCTCTCATTGGTTCCAGAACCAGTTGTTCTAGGAAGGAGTCATTTACGGCATCCAGTAATTTGACCTCCACGTCCCGCCCCGAGGAAACATTGGTGTTACGTGCTCACATTGGCCCACTTCCCTAAGCAAGTGGGCCGCTGCATTCTGCACAAGCTGCAGTTTCCGGACCATCATCCTGGGGAGCCTGACGTAGAGCACGTTGCGATAATTTAGTCTAGAGGTAATGAAGGCATGGATGAGGGTGGCAAGGTCAGAACTTGACACATAAGGCCACAGCCGCCGGACAAGATGTAATTGTTGGAAAGCACTCCTCGCCACAGCTGCCACATGGAGATCCAGGCAAAGCTGTGGATTGAGGAGCGCACCCAGGCTACGGACCTGGGAAATCATGATGGGGGACTCCATCACACCCAGGTCACCCAAACCCCTACCTACCAACATCACCTCTGTCTTGTTGGGAATCAACTTCACATGGCTTATCCTCATCCAGTCCCTCACAGCTGCCAGACATCAGGTAAGCACCGAGACTGCCAGGCCTGGGTCTGACGAAAATTAGAGGTTGAGTTGGGTGTCAACAGCATATTGAGGACACCACACTCCCTCAAACCCTCTTACAACCTCCCGCAGGGGCTGCATATATACGTTGAACAGGAGGGGGGGGGAATAAGATGGAACCACTTGTGTTCCCCTCCCTACTGAGGCCCATGGCCTTGGATATCAGGATGCAATCACTTCTTTCCCTTATCTAGACACACAAAATGTGTACTTTTGACATGGTTCATGATTGCTGTGCACAACTCATTGCCTAGGGAAGTTACGGAGGCCAATAGGATAACTGGATTTTAAAAAAAGAATAGATCAGTTCCTGGAATCTTGTTATTCTGGACTGGTTATCAGCCAATATGATGAAGGGAATGCAACCAGCATTATAAAGGAAGAAAATACTAGTGAACTCTAAATGTTGGACATTGGGAGTGAATGACAGGGGACAGATTAATCTGGGGTGGGCAACCTCTGACCAAATATGGCCCATGGCAGTTTTTTATTTGGTGCCTTTCCAATTCCTGGATCTGGCCCATGGATCTAATCTCTACTCTCAAGCACTGAAAGACTGAGCTCGGGAGAAGGGAATGGAGATGAGGGCATGTTTTCAAGGCCAGGGATGGGTCTGTGGCATAGACCCATGATATAGATTTCTCCTTCCTTCTCCCAACCTGAGCACAGCCATTAATCACCCTCAGCCCCTATTCAGCCTACACGACTTATGTTAATTTACAAAGTGTCCTGCAGGAGGGACAAGGTTGGTTCCTCACTCAATTATTCCATAATTTCCCTGGTGGTGTATCCTTCCTCGCATTTGGCACTGGCCCCTGCTGGAGGCAGAATACCGGTCTGATGAGTATGGCAGCTTTTATGTTTCTGTATTCCCCTAATAAAGATCAGGTTGCCCTGTGAGGGATAAGCCTCTGCAGGCAGTCAATACACTTCTGAAATGGGCCATTGGGGGAGGGGAAAGGCTGGAACAGAGAGAGAGCACTGTGTTTAAGGGAAATCTAGCAGGCACTGCTCCCTCACCCCCTCCTGCTGCAGGCATCCCAGGAGGATGGAATGCTCAGCACTTGGGCACTCTGAAGCCAGGTCCCCCCTTGAAACCATCAAGGGGAAGCGATGGAATGTTAATTGTTTGAATGTTCTGATGGAACCTGCAGCGTGGGATATCAGAATACTGTGTCTGAATGTTTTTGATACTGTGAGCAGTTGGGCTTTCAGGAGGAGGTGATCATCCCCAGTTGGCTGGCCCAGTTCTAACATGTGGGACTGAGAGGCCCCCTGGGGACACTGCTCTTCCTCCTCAGACAATTTCCCAGGTGAGTCCACCTGCCGTGCTCCCCACAAGGGATGGGGGAGACTCCTGCTTGACTAGGGATGGGAGATGTGTGGTCCATTGGAGCAACCCCTTTCCTCCTCCCCCACGTTCCTGTCCTGGGGAATATTTATCCTAACACTCCTCCCATTGAGGTGTCTTGGGGGGCTTCTGTGTTATGTAGAGAGCCTTAGAGCATCAGGCCTCAATCAGATACAGTGCTGAACTGAGTAGTAGTTTTCCAGGTTCTGGATAAGTCCTGGCAGGATCAGGAATGTTGGTAACTTGCAGCAGGATCCTAGGTCACAAGGTAATCCCAGTCACATGTCCAGCGGTCAGAGATCTGGAGCCAAAGTCAGAGGGACAAGTCAGGTCACAAGTCTAGGGGATGGGTCAGAGTTCAAAGCCAGAGGATCAGAAATCTAAAACATAGCTGAGGAGTAATCATACTCAATGTTGTTAAGACAAGCAGTGGTTCATATTGTCGAAGGATTAGGACAGGAGGCGGATCTGGGTAATGTAGGACTGGGCTTGACAGGAGTTGCATTGGTCTGGACAGAGGTAAGGTATAAAGTGACCAGATGGGTGAAGCTCAAGTGAAGGCAGGCGAGATAGACAGGTGAGGGCTCTGGCAGAGGCAAGGTGGGGTAAGACAGGCAAATCTGGGTTCCAGGCAAGCAGTGCTTAGACTATGGAGTTAGGGAATTTTCTTGTTATACACAGATAGGAAGCATGGGAAGGTGCAAAGAGTCATATAGGGACAGGAACCAATCCGAGAACTGGCCTAATTGGGTGGGCTTGCTGAAGAGCCCAAATACAACCTCCAGACTGCAGTCCCCCTGTTCTGCCACAGTTGCTCTGTGGTATCAGGGATAGGGCTTCCACTTAGAAAGCTTGCAGACCTGGGTTCAGAACCCATACATCCTGATGGAGTTGTGCTTCTAACATGCCCCGGTATAGGAGATGTGACTGAGAGAGATCGACAGGGGATAGAAAATTCCAGGGGTGGGGAACCACGGCGATGCAGTTGCACATGTCCATAGATTTATATCTGGCTAGTTTTGATCTGGCCTCTTTCCAATTCCAGGGTGTGGCCCACGGATCCAGTTCCTACTCTCAAACACTGAATAAGTGAGTTCAGGGAGGAAGGAAGCAGAGATGAGGGCATGTATTTGAGGACAGGGGATGGATTGATGGCACAGATCCATGATCTGGACCCTCCTCTTCCTATCCCCAGTCTGAGCTCACCCCTTAAGGGCCATGTCCCCCAGAACTCCTATCTGGACCATAGAGCTTGTACTAATTTTCAAAGTGGCGCACAGGAGGGGGAAATTTCCTCACCCCGCTTTAAACCAATGCAGCATGTAACACATGATAAAGATATGCACAAGCAGCCCTGAGGTATTTCCATTACACAGCAGGCTGTTCTTTTAATTAGACTGGATGCTCATCAATAGCCACTCTTCTCTCTCTCTCTCTCTCTCTCTCTCTCTCTCTCTCCCCCTCCTTTCAGGATAATTATTATTCTCTAACTTTATGAGAAAGGCCAACAACAGGAGCAAGAATGAGTAGAGGCACCATGGCAGCAGCAGTCCAGATGAGAAGAAAGACCCCTACCTCCTTGGGACAGGACCCAGGTCAACCTATCAAACATCCTGGACATAAGAAATATGTTGAGAAACAGAAGGAGATTAAACCCAGGCTGTCCCATCAACGACCCTCCATGGGAACCATGGCACAGAAACCAGTGCAGAGGAGAACCCATTCATACCAGGATTGGAGTGCTCCCAGGAGGTAAGTAACACAGCAATGCATCATAACAGCACAGACCATATTTTATTTATTATTTTTATTTCAAGGATTTATACCCCGCCCCTCTTGCAAAGCAGCCCGGAGCAGCTTACAACAATAAAAACATAATAAAAACAGTTTAAAACATCCAATATGATAATATTAAAACAGGGCTAAAAAACAGATAAGATTATAAATAATAGAAAGGTGGGGGAGCTAAAAGACACCTCACCCTACCCTCCCACCCTCCCCAAAGGCCTGGGCGAACAGCCAGGTTTTACAACGTCCCCGTAAGGAGATGAGCCGCCGCATTCTGCACTAGCTGAAGCCTCCGGACCAGGAACAAGGGAAGCCCCACGTAGAGCGCGTTACAGTAGGCTAGCCTCGAGGTGACAAAGGCATGGATGGGGGAGGCCAGGTCCGGGCCGGAGATGAAAGGACGCAGCCTACGCACCAGATATAGCTGGCGGAAGGCAGCCTTAGCGACTGCCTCCACCTGCCGCTCCAGGCAGACGTCTGCGTCCAATATCACCTCCAGACTCCGAACCTGCTGAGCTATAGGAGGGCGAACCCCCCCGACTAGGGGGGCCACTACCTCTTTCGCTCTCCCCACCAACATCACCTCCGTCTTATCGGGGTTGAGCTTCAGTCTGCTCAGCTGCATCCACTCCACCACAGCCTCCAAACATTAGGATAGCAACGAGACAGCAGGGTCTGGGTCAGTTGAAAAGGAGAGGTACAGCTGAGTATCATCAGCATACTGGTGACAACGCACCCCGAACCCTCTCACGACCTCTTGAGAATTGGATGGAATATCCATGGAGGATATCTCTGACCCAGCGATCCGAGGTAATAGAAGCCCAGCGGTCAAAAAAGGGCCTTAATCTATGCAGAAAAGGGAGATGGGGGAGGTCTTCTCCTCTGTTGACCTCCAGTAGGTTAAAAGCGCTGTTTGGGAGGCTGTCCTGATGAGGAATTAGACGATGGTCTGGCCCGTCTCCCCTGCTTAGGGAATCGTCTGCGGGACTGGTTGGCAGAGGGTTGCTGAGGTTGAAAGTGTTGAGAGCACTTGCCCTGGTAGAATTGGTAAGAGGGCTTGTGGCGTGGCTGGTACCCATAAGGGGCAGGGGAGGGATAGTATTTCCTCTTGACCTGACGGATGACTCCCGTGGACCTGGCAGTCTGGCAGGTTTCTTTTATATGTTTGAGGGTGTCATTCGTAAAGGAAGCGAAAAGACCTTCCGAGTCAAAGGGGAGGTCTTATTGTCAGGTATCAGGGCCGTGGAGCGTAGCCATGCATGCCGTCTGAGACAGATGGAAGAGGCGATGCCTCTAATATTACAGTGCGCTATATGCATCTCAGCTGACAATTGGAATTGGGCAAGAAGCATGCCTTCCCTCTGGAGGGCAGCAATCTGGGTGGGGTCCGTAACTTTGGAGAGCTGAGCCCACAGTCAGTGTTGGTAGCCACACATGGCTGAGGCATAGTTGGTGGCTCGGAGAGACAGAGTCTCAGAGGAAAAAAAATTTCTGCCCAAAACATCTAGTTGCCTCCCTTCCCTGTCCGCTGGGTGGTGGTGATGAGTGGATGCCTCCCGCTCGGGATTTAGTGGAGGCTGCTGCTATGACTAGAGAGTTAGGGGCAGGATGCTTATAGAATATTTGAGCCTGGAGGGTGGACTGACCTGTCGTGTTGCAGCGTCTGCACCACTGTCGGTACCAGCGGTACCATGGAAATACCTCCCCCTTGCAAGCTCTGCGTGGGAAGACTTGTGCCCCTCATTGCTCTGTCTGGAGGTGGTCTAGAGACTGTCACCCTAGGTGGCGCCACCGGCGGGAGCAGGGACTGATAGTGTGATGTTCCCGGAGTTGGAAGAGGCGCATGGTCACGTGCGTGGAACTCTCTGTGCATAGAGTAGGGGGAGCGGCTGTGAGATGGCGATCGGTACCGGCGGTACCCTTCGTAGTGGCGGTACTGAGAGGTGTAGTGTGGAGAGCAGCACGAGCAAGGTGATCGATTTCTGTGCCGTCCATGGTACCGCCATTCGTGTCTCGGTGAGTCTCTGCCACCCCCGCCATGCCTCGACTGCGCTGAGGATCCCTGGGCGGATGCCCTGCGTATGGGAGATCTACGTAATCTGTCCTGTCGAGGGGATCGCGAAGAGGCATGTCGCGATCAGGATCTGGAGCATGAGCAGTTCTGTCTCTGGGCTGGAGTGAGCCTGGGTGAGTGAGAAGGCCGTCTGGGCTCAGATCGCTGTTGGGGAGACTGCGCTCCGTCTGAGGGGAGCGGAACCGATGCTGTCTGTACCATCTCTGCATGTATCGGCACCACTGAAGTCCGAGGTTGGTTCCTCGGTGCCTGATGGTACCATCTCCACAGTCAATGTGCACGGAGAGCATGCAGTAGAGGTATTCTTTTTCTTGTGTTTTTTCTTCCGCTCCTCACCCCTCTGGTGAGCATCCTTTTTGGAGGACGTATGGGAGCGGGAAACGTCCCTGGTTCTGGCCGGAATGGAGGGAGGGCCTGGCTGTGGTACCGGGCTGGTACCCGGTGCGGGTTGAGGAGCCATTATGCGCTTTGCCCAGGCAGCCCAAGCACAGGTCATGCTGATCGCTTACTGAGAGCGTGGCTGGGCAAGAACGATAGCGCTTGAAACTGGGTAACTTGGGCATGCTCCAGAGCCTTTTCCCGAGGGGGAAGGCAGGTCCGGGGAAACCCCGCGGACAGGCACAGCACTCCGAGAAGTTCTGAGGTGTAATGCTGACCAGCACTGAAATGTACTGAAAGGTCTTCCAAGCACGACATGGTTGGAAGCGAGGCGGTGAGGGCTTCTCCCTCCTTTTATACAGCCCCGTTATCACGAGACTAAAAGCACACACTTTTCACCGGGTGGGGGGGAGGAGAAGGGGCACAGCCCTCACAGTTTCAAGTCTATTCCAGGTAATCTGCCTGGAAACTGCTGACAACTGTGAATCAGGAAGTGGATCCCATTAGTGAGAATCGTGGAGATCCTCGAAGATGTAGTAAGGTTGCTGTGTTGGTCCCAAATATAGGCAAGAGAATCAAAGTAGCACAGTAATATCTCTTATTGGATCATCTCCAGTTCGTGAAAGTATGCAAGATTTCAGAACTCACACGGTCCTTCATCAGGTCCTTCCTTGCCTGATGAAGGACCCTGTGAGGTCCAAAAGCTTGTATACCGCCACCAACTGTAGTTAGTCCAATTAAAAATATAGCTATACTACTTTGTCTCTATTGCCTTCTTAAAGGGAAACACTTTTCATGTGCTGAAAACAATGGGCCATTGCCTCCCCTAATGAAGCCATCAGGGTCACTCTATGGATGGACGTGGTCCACCCTATACTGAAAAACCTTAAACAGGTTTAATTGGACTCCTGTAGGGCATTTACCCAGAACCGACAGAACGAACTGAGAAGCTGCTATAGGGGTGCCCTGGGGCCTCACGCCAAGATCCCTGTGGAGTCCAGAGTCTGCAGCGCTTCCACAAAGACAACAATCAGGCATCAGAACTATATAAGTGTAAGTGACCCAATTGACGTGTGTGTGTATGCATGTATGGGTATTATGTGTGTGTGTAAAATGGCTTGTTTAAGACATCTTAAACAAGTTGTCCCCATGCATGGCCCCACATGATCCATGTGGAAAGCTGTACAGTTGAGGTTGGTGCATAGGGAAGTGCGCTTCTGTACTCCACGCACCGTCCACCCAGTCCCTGCACAGAGCACTCCTGAAAAATTTGGAGTGCCCCATGTGGGGATTGGGCAGTCATGTGGAGAGCCACCCATGTGAAGTACTCTCCACGCACTTCTTGTGTGTAGACATTCTGCCCCCGCCCCACACACCGACCACAGACCTCTTTCCCCACTGCTCTTGTGTAAAAACACCCTGTGTGCGTGAGTGTGATTTATTCCTGGAGAAAGAGATACAGTCGTCTGTCACGGTGCTCCACAGAAGCAGAAGGGGCATCAGGTAAGTAGTGGGGAAATGCCTTAACTCTGCCCCTTTGCTGACATGTAGTTTCACCCCCGTGGGGTACCGTGATGTCATGGTGTTCCATGGAGGCTAGGAGCACATTAGGGAATGGGAATGAGTTAAGGGCATCCCTCATCTCTTACTTGGTGTGGCTCCATCAGAGCACTCCATGCAGGGCCGGCCTTAGGAAAAGCGGGGCCCTGGCCGGTAGAGATCTGTGGGGCCCCCCTCCCGGCGGCAAAACTGCTGGCTGCCAGCGAGTCTAGGGGGTGCTCCCCGGCTCAGGAGAGTGCTCCCCAGCTCAGCAGAGCTCTAGGGAGGGTCTTGTACATTTTAGGCGGAGCCACCGAAAATCCAGCAACAAAGAATAATTTCAACAAAGAGAAAATCCAGCAACAAATAATTTCANACAACGCACCCCGAACCCTCTCACGACCTCTTGAGAATTGGATGGAATATCCATGGAGGATATCTCTGACCCAGCGATCCGAGGTAATAGAAGCCCAGCGGTCAAAAAAGGGCCTTAATCTATGCAGAAAAGGGAGATGGGGGAGGTCTTCTCCTCTGTTGACCTCCAGTAGGTTAAAAGCGCTGTTTGGGAGGCTGTCCTGATGAGGAATTAGACGATGGTCTGGCCCGTCTCCCCTGCTTAGGGAATCGTCTGCGGGACTGGTTGGCAGAGGGTTGCTGAGGTTGAAAGTGTTGAGAGCACTTGCCCTGGTAGAATTGGTAAGAGGGCTTGTGGCGTGGCTGGTACCCATAAGGGGCAGGGGAGGGATAGTATTTCCTCTTGACCTGACGGATGACTCCCGTGGACCTGGCAGTCTGGCAGGTTTCTTTTATATGTTTGAGGGTGTCATTCGTAAAGGAAGCGAAAAGACCTTCCGAGTCAAAGGGGAGGTCTTATTGTCAGGTATCAGGGCCGTGGAGCGTAGCCATGCATGCCGTCTGAGACAGATGGAAGAGGCGATGCCTCTAATATTACAGTGCGCTATATGCATCTCAGCTGACAATTGGAATTGGGCAAGAAGCATGCCTTCCCTCTGGAGGGCAGCAATCTGGGTGGGGTCCGTAACTTTGGAGAGCTGAGCCCACAGTCAGTGTTGGTAGCCACACATGGCTGAGGCATAGTTGGTGGCTCGGAGAGACAGAGTCTCAGAGGAAAAAAAATTTCTGCCCAAAACATCTAGTTGCCTCCCTTCCCTGTCCGCTGGGTGGTGGTGATGAGTGGATGCCTCCCGCTCGGGATTTAGTGGAGGCTGCTGCTATGACTAGAGAGTTAGGGGCAGGATGCTTATAGAATATTTGAGCCTGGAGGGTGGACTGACCTGTCGTGTTGCAGCGTCTGCACCACTGTCGGTACCAGCGGTACCATGGAAATACCTCCCCCTTGCAAGCTCTGCGTGGGAAGACTTGTGCCCCTCATTGCTCTGTCTGGAGGTGGTCTAGAGACTGTCACCCTAGGTGGCGCCACCGGCGGGAGCAGGGACTGATAGTGTGATGTTCCCGGAGTTGGAAGAGGCGCATGGTCACGTGCGTGGAACTCTCTGTGCATAGAGTAGGGGGAGCGGCTGTGAGATGGCGATCGGTACCGGCGGTACCCTTCGTAGTGGCGGTACTGAGAGGTGTAGTGTGGAGAGCAGCACGAGCAAGGTGATCGATTTCTGTGCCGTCCATGGTACCGCCATTCGTGTCTCGGTGAGTCTCTGCCACCCCCGCCATGCCTCGACTGCGCTGAGGATCCCTGGGCGGATGCCCTGCGTATGGGAGATCTACGTAATCTGTCCTGTCGAGGGGATCGCGAAGAGGCATGTCGCGATCAGGATCTGGAGCATGAGCAGTTCTGTCTCTGGGCTGGAGTGAGCCTGGGTGAGTGAGAAGGCCGTCTGGGCTCAGATCGCTGTTGGGGAGACTGCGCTCCGTCTGAGGGGAGCGGAACCGATGCTGTCTGTACCATCTCTGCATGTATCGGCACCACTGAAGTCCGAGGTTGGTTCCTCGGTGCCTGATGGTACCATCTCCACAGTCAATGTGCACGGAGAGCATGCAGTAGAGGTATTCTTTTTCTTGTGTTTTTTCTTCCGCTCCTCACCCCTCTGGTGAGCATCCTTTTTGGAGGACGTATGGGAGCGGGAAACGTCCCTGGTTCTGGCCGGAATGGAGGGAGGGCCTGGCTGTGGTACCGGGCTGGTACCCGGTGCGGGTTGAGGAGCCATCGGTGCCAACTGAGTTGTTCCATCATTGCGGAGTGCATGGTGGGGAGCCTAAGAGGCCTCTCTTCTCCACCGATAAGTGCCCGTCTGGTTAGTATGTCCCTGAGGCAGAGAACTCTGTCTCGTCGTGCCCGGGATGAAAGGACAGTACAGAAACGGCAGGAGCCGGTATTATGCGCTTTGCCCAGGCAGCCCAAGCACAGGTCATGCTGATCGCTTACTGAGAGCGTGGCTGGGCAAGAACGATAGCGCTTGAAACTGGGTAACTTGGGCATGCTCCAGAGCCTTTTCCCGAGGGGGAAGGCAGGTCCGGGGAAACCCCGCGGA